>JAUMGZ010207534.1:0-12145 GCA_032359645.1 Pododesmus macrochisma | reverse complement strand
CTATATAACCTAAAGCTGTTTTGATTGGCTGCATGACACATGCCCATTCTATTCTGATTGGCTGTGACTTGATTATGACGTCACGTAACAATGGTATGACGTCATAATTCATTGTTACCGGAAGGTATTTCAGTGCTAATTTTCACACATTTTAAAGCATTTTTATGATAAAATCAAAAAGAAAGCTTTTAATTTGACTCATATGATAAAACGAATCAAAAAATCGTTTCCATTTTATATGAGATTTATAAAACTCGTCATGAACTTTTATTTTAGCTCGCCAAGGCTAAATTAAAAAAAATCATGACTCGTGTCATAAATCCCATTTGAAATGGAAACTCATTACAGATCATCTATATACATGACATTTCTAAGATTTATTTTTGATTTTCCAGGCGTTTCTAAAAAAAAGAATCTTATTAAAGGGTACCTCACAGTTGTAGGATTAATGTAAAATGAAGCCTGGCTAAACATGTTTCAATAACTTTTCCTCATAATACTTTAATTTTTTAGGAATTCAAATATGATTTCTTTTGTAACAATCAGCGTAACAAATAACAGAATTACTGTATCAAATTTACATATATTAATTATTTAATATATATCCATAAAGTCATGTAACCTTTCCAGATAAGTAAATAAGAATCAACTACTAATGACAGATACTAATTTTTTTTGTCTATGGCACGCCATCACATATTCCCGTGTGTATAGCTTTGACCTCATCCCCAGCACATAGCACACTCCAACCACAATTCTGCATTCACCGTCCAACTCAGCAAATATTGAAAAAGTTTAATACAAATGCTGATTTTGTTCTTTTTGATATGCTACATGACCATATTTAAAAGAGGTTATTTTTATCACCTCAACAGACCCTCCACTTCCAGGTTATACCGCACAAAGTTCAAGAAATTGGAAACATGTTCTTCTGAAATGTTTGTTTCATTAGGGTTTAACGTACCTTTAATTCTTGTCTGGGTCATATTGAGACGGTGTCGGCTTGTAACAGAGCGATTTTATAGTGTTGTCCTACTGAAATAACATAACGCAGACACATTGACATAATACTTCAGTTAGTCACATTATCCTGACACCGAGTCAACAAGTCCTCCTCTTACCCAGTAATGCTGTCAGCACGTAGCAGGGAGAGAGAAGATTACCTAATTTTAACGTCTTGGGTTCGACACGGCGACTGAAATCGAACCCGCGCCTACCGGATCACGAGGCGAATGATCTACATCTAAGCCACCGCGCCGGTCTCTTCTAAAAGGTGGTACTCATCATTCTGTTCAATTTGATAAACTACATGATCATATTAAAAGATAAATAGTTTGACCCATCACCCTCACCATAACCCATCCATACCCCGTCCCCACACAGTGGCCTACACCCCACAGGACATGCAGCATACAGTTCAATCAATAATAATTATATTAACGTTCTTTCAAAATGTAGAACTCATCATCCGCGGAGGTAAATAGAACGTGTGTAGTCAGGTACGTTTGGATCAGGAAACTTTTACTTTTCATTTAGTTTAAGCACAATCGTTTTCAATTACTTGGTTGTTTGATTCATAATTAATTGTCCCTATTTAATCATAAAATGCTGCATTGCATTGATTTTATTTCTTCAGAATATAGTTCAAAAACATAATAGTAAACCGCCAGACGCATTTTAAATCATTCATCCGGTTTGTTCGAAACCGATTTGACTGGCGCTAAGTTTTACTTTTTGATTAACAACAAAACAATGACGCATGATTACTTTTACCATGCTTGTAATTTTTATTTTTTATTTCTAAAAATTGTTAGAGAAACAGTCATAATATTCCCGCTTTTCTTCGAAAGCGTGGTGATAAAAACCCAAAAACGAAAGCACCTAACAAATATGTATTGTGGTCATTATTAATAGGGTCATTATTTATTGTTTGCAGTATAAAGATACTAGCAATGTAGTCTAATAATCTTTGTATTAGTAATTATTCTTGTATTGTAGGTAAAATGTAACTATTTATATACAAAAACTTATGTATAAAAACTTAGCAGCAGCCTTATAAAATTTAAGAATACTGACATTTAAGTAAATTTTGAAGAAAAATATCTCTTAAAATAATTATGTAAAAGTTTCTGAATTATGTGCTTTGGTTTACACTTTGTACCCTGTTCCACATTTTATTTCGTTTGTTATCCTTTGAATGTTATTGTTAATCCATGTATCTTTATAGTTATTGTATTGAATGTATAGACACGTGGTCACAATGGGATAGTGATGTAGTATGTGATGTTTGTCGATAAAAGTTTTTTGATTTCGTGTAGATTGTAAGTAACTATGTCTGTTAGATTTGTAATTGTAAGTTTGTTATGACATGTTTTTGTACTTTCGTGGGAGTCTTCTTATTTATCACCACTAACCTCAATTTCAAGATATTTATAAGGCATTGAACATTTATCTCATCGGGTTCCCACTACATGAATACAATACATGTTCAGAATATTCATTTCATCAGACAAAGTTACAGATGATTCATTGGGTATGGTTTGTTGTTCTCTACTTTTGTATGCCTCGGAAATAAATTTATTATTTAAATTCAATTTGAATCTAAATACTAAATAACGGAGTCAAATTAAAGATAGATGGCCTACGCCAATGGTACTGCTTAATAAATTTATTCCGTAATGGTTCAGAGAGAGAAAGAAAGAGAGAGAGAGAGAGAGTTCTTTTGAAGTAAATAAGAAGAAAATGCGAGAAATCAAGACAATATTAAAAAGAGGTAAGTCGATAAAAGAAACATACACAGAAAAAGCAAACATAAACTTAGTAACTGCAAAAGGAAACATCACGAAAATCTATTTAAAAAAAACTAGAAGTGAACCCAGATGTCCCAGTAAGATGGGAGTAAGCGTTTCCGGCTACAGATGTTTCACCAGTCATGATGTGTCCGTATCAATTCTGTATATGACAACCCTTTCCACAGTAAAACAGCAACATATGTAAGCATAATTTGTCACTTATATTGACAAAAGCATAAGGGAGAAAAACTATCGACGGGATTGGACGTGACACAGCAACAGTATCACGAAAGCATCATCATATAATCAGTATGAATGAAATCAACAAAACGTGAGACATTGACAAACAAACAATAACTGCATCAAATAATTAGCAACAACATGTAAGGAATTAATAGACATCACATCATTCCTCAAAACTAGTAATCCATGCGGCCCAACTTAGGAAGGTCATCCATCACGATACCAAGGGTTGTGGTTAAACCGGTTAATGCGGCCTCAACCTTTCCACTTCCCACATGAGTCTTGAAGTCTTAAGTATAGACATACATTTAAAAAAAATAATAAATACATTTGTTGGCGCTGTAAAGTACTAAATTCTTAAAACAAAGACGATATTCTAAAGCATGGACATGGGCAAACAAAAGGAAAACGCTGGATGCACAACGAAAAATTGACCAAATATACATTTATTAACTATATAGGGAAACATCACGAAAGTCTAGAAACGACACCAGGTGCTCGCGATTCCTGCTACACATGTGTCACTCATTTCACAAGTGTTTCCTGTTATACATGTTGTAAATAATTGCAACAACTAACCGCCCACATCAATTGTCCATAATAATCTAAACTTTATACATGATTGTTAGTAATATCAATAGTCTTATAAACAATTTAAAATTGAACAGGTTTAAAAGAACACATCATAAATATACTAATGGAGAAATAAGATTTCACATGTACGAGAAGTAAAACACACTGTAAAGTCATACTGGAACTTATATCATGGGTGGGACCTAGTTTTGTACTCAAAGGCCAAAGAGGATCATAATTGTAAACAATTGTTGCATCGACTTCAAAACAAGTAGTGGTTTTTTGAAAAGGACAATACACCTACAACACAATAGACCCCCTAAGCGTAGGACAAATCAAGACCACTCTTTGACAATAAATCCATCTCAATAGGATATCCTCAAATTGTTATAGGGAGGATTTGAAATTCTATTCACTATACAGATAAACCAATATTGACCACACTAACGTGACCTGAATTTGTAACCACATGCCAAACAAAAGTCAATCTTCAATCTCATACAGATTCTTATCGTAAAAATATGTTTGCCATATAGCTTCCAAATCGAAAGAGAATTAGCAATTGCATGTTGTCCCAATTAAGCCATTAAGATGCCTCACCCGATGCCCACAGGAGTAAGAAACAACACATAAGTATAACACACAACTTACGATCTACATGACCCAGTATTAGTTGCGCTAAGTTTGATAAAAATGTGCCTGGTTTAAAACAAGTTGAAACATATTATAACGGACGTTTATTGAAAAACAACAAAAGTCTTCTTAGACATTGTCCATGTCGACATGAACCTATGTTAAAGGCAGGCTTTCATCCTTGTCTTTACGCGTAAAGTCCTCTTTTCTAACATTGGGTGTCCACGCCTTAGATGGTCGTAGAGAATGGCATATTTTCTGAAAATGTAGATTAAGCGACAGTTAAAAATATTGATTAAAAACAAGAAAAGAGAACAAACATAATGCACACGTTCCGATCAGCGTTTTTTTACGGTAACATTGAAAAGATATTGCATTGACAATCCATCTTGTTCGTTCTAAACGAAATCCATGTACCATATCAACTGTGGGGATCACGTGATACACAACTGTTTGAGAGCAAGGTGTTTCAATGGCGGCGCCCATGTCAAACCCAGGAAGCCAGGTAGTTCACGGTAAGCTTAAGATCCCTGTATGTTGGTACATTCCCGAGCATATGCTACTATCGATACTGCACAGAACTGACCGAGCTTTTAATTCAGCATATTACTTGCAATTACTTTGACAGAAAAGGTGCACCCGCTGGAAAATGCTGTCAAAGTAATCGCAGCTAATATGCTGATGCTGAATTTAAAGCTCTTAGACTGGTGGTTATATATAGAATTTAAGCGTTAAAGTAAGTAACTGTATATTAAGGTTGTCTCTAGCAGGTATGAAAATACAAAGTTTTTCTACGGCGTGTATCCATATTACGGCACTTCACTTACGATATGATTTGACATGTTGATTATCAGATGGCTGGTTTTCTTGATATATATAATAATCGTAACTTCATACACTATTTGCAATATCAGTTAACGTATGTTTATACTTACATCTTTCAGTGTATTCCCTGGAGCTTTTACTATTGTCACTGCCATGCATATCGGTATGGGTATTAAAGGGTATATTGCAAAAACCCAGCCAAACACAGAGGCAATATTTGGATACGTATAATCTCCATAGGTTGGTGGTTTATAAGAAATGCAACAAGCAATTACCAAGCCCTGTTGAAGTAATATAATGGTTGATTGATGGTACACAGTTTTCTAATGTGTTAAAGGGTTGTTCTTGTTCTTTTTGCAATAGTTAGGATTCACATTAACAAGGAAGCGCTTAGTCTAGTATAGATATGTAAATAATGCTTGTTCTATTGATTTATAACGGCGAAATAATTCACAAGTAAATAGTGTTCAAGTAAAATAGGTGACTTAAATGTATTAATATTAATCATACATTCAACTGGACTTTACAAAAATATCATTAACATTAAATTTAAGTATTATAGTACTGAACCAATATTAAATCAAGAGCTTTTTTTTCTCCCTTACCAAGATTATAACAGGTGTAATGAACCGCCAACATATTTTCATAAATAATGGAGCACTGTTACCAGTCATAAGAACTATATCCGAGGACGTCCTATCAAGACCTGCATTAACGAAAGCAATATTAAAGACATTTACAGTTACTAACCTTTTTTCAAATAAAATTGACCAAATTGATTTGTTTCGTGAAAAAATCTGTCAATTGAATTTATACATGTACATTAGATATTTAAGATATTCGTGTTGATTAAAATGACCAACACATCTATATTCCGAATAGATAAGTCTTCAATTGAAAATAAATCATATCAAGATTTGGAATTCATTAATTCTTTATTCATATTTAAGTCATATTAATTCAAAATATAGATATCTCTATTACAAATTAGATATCTATGTCAAAAATATATTTTACAGCTCTAAAATACATATTCTCATGAGCTGCATGCTGACTGACAACGCTGAGGGAACCCAGAGACAAGTCTTGACCAAAGTCTCCTCTGATAACTAATAGGACCTGTTTCACCCTTTACTTACTATTAGCCTGGTGCATTAAAGTGCATTTTAGTGATGCTATTTATAGATTATGCTATCAAGATTCAGATTCAGATGTCTTCCTTATCGTAAACAAAGCAACATTAGGATAACCGTATCAACACGAAAATGACAAGATAGAGAGATATGATTTTGTTTAAATCATCAATTTGAAAAAATCTTTCTTTTCAAGATATCTTAATAATTACCTTTTTTATTTTTTAAGTGATTGGCGATTTTTCAATCCATTATTATGTAGATCTTGTATTGTTATTACAAGTTTATGAAGATGTTTTTAATGATTTAATACATAATTTTTGTATAGAGATATAGCACGTTTCAAAACTAATTAAAATTAAACGAATCATCATCTGCATTTATAAATATATTTGTCTTCAAGGTACGGCTCATGCTTTGACTCTATTTTTTTTTGTTTCTACAAAATAATAAAAAAATTTTATTGTAATGCTGCCTATACTCTCTTATCGATCTACTCAGGGTGGGTTTATATTGAACGTTACCGTATATCCAACCAACGATCACACATTCCAGCAGACAAACTATGAATGGTCCAAGCGCAGCAACAAACCAGTCTGCAAGTTGATATACATACATTCCACCCTGTTTAAAGGAAAAAAACAAAGTAAATAATATCTAAAACAAGAAGATATAGGATCAACAGAACAAACGTTATTGCAAAAAAAATAATAATTCACCAGAATGAACCAGGCAGACGAGACGAGCATTCACAACAATTCCACTCATACTGTTTTTCGAAAGTTAGAGTAAAAAGAACTAATGAGTAGTTCAAAATTATAAAAGATACTCTTAAACCCACATCACAAAAAATCAAAGTATGTTCAAATATAGCGTTCAAAACCTGATACAATATGTCCCCTTTCGCTCTGTAACTTTGATTTACTGAAGTATTGTCTATTCAAAATTAATTCTTCGAGCAAGATCTGGGGTTCGGGACGGGGTCATTCACACAGAGATTTGGCTCCTTCCTCTTATAAATATCATATTTATCGAAGGCATAATTCAGGTTGCATTTTTGTATTATTATGTTTCATTTTAACAGTTAATCTTGCCTTTAAAGCATCCTACGTGCATGACGTTATAGTTACCACAAATCTCAAAGCAATCACTAAAATCATCACATAGTTTGTAACGACCTAATTTGAACTAAAATTGTGGTAGTTTATCCGCATTATTATTGCTTGAAAACAAAATACACGACATTGAATAATGCATACCTGTGTACAAAATATTAAGCCTATCAAGTATATAGCTATGCACATAAAGGCTCGACCAATGACTTTTCTCCTCTTTAATACTGGAAATATATCTTCTATTACGTCAAAACAGCACTCCATGTTAGCAAACTAGTAATAGAAAATGTTTTCTGTAAAACGAGAGATATGCATTTTTATATAACGTTGATGTTCAGATCCTGTCCTCAACTTTGGGTTGCAACGAATAAATCAACGATTTTTGTCTTAACACTTTAAAGTTTAAATATGAAAATTAAAATGGGTCACCAATTAAAATATAATTAGCTAGAGACACAAAACGTAGAACTCGTCCAAGAATAAACACCAATAAACGAATCAACCGTCATCCACGGACGCTCTGGAGAAACAAAAAATGATATACAAGACTAATATTAACAAAATCTGTAAAGCCAAATGAATCAGGAGTATGATATCCTGGTGCACTCTAATCATTTGACTATAACTTATTTTTAGTTAAAAAAAAGTAGCTTTGATTATTTTTCTGTGTGCGTCCAATGTTTCCCTTTGTTGCCCATGTCCATGAACTTACCGCTTTAGAATATCGTCCATTTGACCAATTATAACCAATCCATATTTTGGCTTAATTTAAGCATCCTTGATCTATATTTAATCAATCGCACCAAGCAAAATCCAAAAATCGATCAAAACATTAAGAGCACATTTCTCCATCTTAAAAAGTGTTGTATGAAATTACCAACCTTCATTTCCCCACTAACAGTCACGAATTCGTCATAGACCGTAGAGGATATAATTATATTATCTAATTGTATTCGAAATTTTGACTTGTCTAATTGACATTTCGGCTCTTTTTATTGTAAGTAAGTCAGTCAGTCAGTATATTTTATAGTAATACCTTTGCTGAGGAGGACTGGTTTGTCCGAAACACGTGTCCAGAGGTATACGTTTGAATATTTCTGTTTTGACTGCCCGCATACCAAAAATGTTGACAAGACTACTTTTTATAGTATCGTTGGGGTGTGGTTTTCGTCCTTCATTACCATCGTGAATTTTCCGCCTTCCTCCTTTGCTTCAGAGGTTTGATTTATCGAGGTCTTGTTTATTTTAAATTATTTTCCCCTTCGAGTCCGATGATGACGGTTAATTTAAAGCTTGGCTTTGTGTCAAGTTCGGGGTCTCCACCCATTTGGTTGGATAAACGTATATTTTAATGCCCAAACTAAAACATTTGGCTGGTTAGTTCTTGTTAAATCTTGTGGTGACTTTTTGATGAAGCAATTGTTTGTTTGTCAATAGCGTATGTTCTGTTGATCCTATTTCTTCTTGCTTCGTCATAATGTAAAAGAGGTTGATAATTCTGAGATAATATATCAATGTTTATTTTAAGAGAACTCTTAACATATTTGGAATTATACGCCAATTGTACTCTTCTTGTGATGATAAATGAATATACACCATTTAAAGGTTGTTTCTATATTTTATGGAAACAATTAAGTTAATTAATGAGTGATGGCATTTTAATTTGAGGGAATGACTACCAAGGCAAATTCCAAAAAACATCGAGTGACAACAATACATTAAAAATTATTTGAGGCCATTAACCACCAAGAAACGATCAAGAACTTCATTTATCGAAGTGAATGTTGTTGTTAAGCGGTTAACGAAGTCCTAAATTCCCATCTTACCTGCAGAGGTCGGGGATTCAACAAAATAAAAAAATAAAAAACAACAACAATAAAAAAGAAAAAAGACCCCCTAAAAAACATAAAAAATCTAAACAAACATAAAAAAAACTCAAAAAACAAACAAAATTCACAACAAAAACATGTCGTTATTTAAAAGACACGAATAAGGAATAAGGGCAAACGAAATAAAACAAGGAATGCACACGGGCAAAATACTAAAAAAATATAAAACTTAAACGAACACATGACGAACTTTTTTCAAGAGGTAGAAGTAAACCGGATGTCTGCGATGGAGTGAAAACCCCTTCTCATAGTAAACCAAGACGTATCACCAGTCAGTTGAACAGTCACGTGAAAGCTTGGTTTTGAGAGACTTGATATACTTTAGATTTATGAACAGTTGAGAGATAAAAAAAAACCCAAAGCAATTAACTTTCAATTAACTCACATGACTGTCTAACCCAACAGTAAACATTCCAAAGAAAAATATGAATGCCCATACATTAGGAAGAGGCAGCTCGGCTAAACCGGAAGCATATGCGACGAATCCCAATCCAGGACCTGTCAATAAAAACAATATTTTGAATAAATTTAGTATGTATATACATTCAAAAAAACCATTTTGTATTTAATGTTAACTTAATATAAGCCACTGTTTTCAGCTTTAATGCTACTAGGTTATGTCCAATTTTTATGTTTCCAATTGCCTTTTGTAAATATATATAAACGTTTTACTCGTTTGGATTTTATTGACAATTGATGTTTGCGGTTATCTGTTGAGATGATTTACAGCGCCATGAAGTGTATTTATTAAATTTTTAAATGTATGTTTGTACTTCAGACTTCTTGTCTCATGCGGGAAGTGGGAAGGTTGAGGTATCATTAACCGGTGTAACCACATCGCCTGGTTTCGTGATGGGTGACCGTTCTAAGTCGGTCCGCATGGATTATTAGTCTTGATGTTTGTTGTAATGTCGATTTAATTAATTACATTTCGGTGCTTCATTGTTTGACGCAGTTATTGTTTGTTTGTCAATGTCTCTCGTTCTGTTGATCCTATTCATTCTTTTTTTTACTTTAACCTTAAGCTCAGGAGTGATATTATGTTTATACACAATCTAGTTATTCCGTTAAATAGTAAGAAATACGGTCAAAAACATTCCCTTGGTAACGGTCTTATGACATCTCAGAGTACGCAAGCAAAACTTGTATGGTTGAAATATAAATCCAGATAAATCCAAACAGCCGATATAGTTGACATTGTGTTATTATATGTCCTACGGAACAGTAAGTCGTATGAATATTGAGTTTTTACCATTTAACGCACTTTGTCTAAGATTTACGCATGCTAAATTACTTGATAAACTTTTTTTATTGTGACCTTTTCACAAAAGTTATTGTATTGATTAAAGAAATAGAGACTTGAAACTACATTAAATTGAATAGACTAGTTTTTTTTGTTTTGGAAACATTTAAATAGTTAATACGAAAATGGTCGACATTGCATATATTTTTTGAAATGCTATCATTAAATACATTAAGCTGAGATATTATATAAACCCTAACAAAGAAAAAAAAAACAATCACCATCGATGCTGACGAGAACTAGGCAATCCGTAGCATCTCTCCTTTGATCACTGATGATAATTTTCAATCGCTGACTTCACATATACAAATAATGTTATAAAATCTGCCATACCCTCTTCTCGCGTCGTACTGTCATATTACACTGATTTGTGATACGTCTTACTGAAAATATTTCCAAACTGGTACGAAAACCATTGCGGTTGACATATGAATAGCAGTAAAAATATCTCCTTTGAACCTTCTTTCGCTTTTAATTTGTCCTATTCATACTGTTTTTTTTTGTGATAGTCCGTGATATTTCCATTTTAGTTTAATATTCTAATTATATATTTTTGCACTCGATTTCCATTTCCCTTCGATGTTCATGGACTTGTGGCATTTGAAAAAAACATCTTGATTATTCGTATTAAGAACATGAATAATCCGAAACACACATTTGAAGAGAATCAATTAATTATATGATCACTGTAGGACAGTGATGTTTACGAAAAGCCAGGGGGTGTCTCACACAAAGTTGTGGCTATTTCCACTTTTAAAAAATATATTTATTGGAGGCATTTTTCAGATTGCCTTTTTGTATTATAATACACTAAAACGTACCCGACTGCACAACCTCTGACACAGGAACATTCGCTTTATAAGCCATATGACCTAGTATAGAAAAAACTGCAAATCCGCCGAATAAACTGGTACCTTCGCCAACAAATGAAAACAACACAGCGTCTCTGAAAGAACAAGTATATTTGGTGTGAGGTGTAGGTCTCCCTCAATTTTAACATCAAACTCAACCAAAGTCAAAACAATCAATCTGCGTCATTGAAATGCTTTCAAAATTTCCAAGAACGATAACTCTAATTTGCAAACGTCGGGGTGCAATGACACCCTAGCTCTTATAACCTTAAACAAAGTGAATGTAAAAGACTTGACGGTGATCAATATGTCCATCGGGGTTGGACGTTAAGCTTACTCTTGTCATGTATACATTGCGAATGGCAGAAATGTACAAGCGAGTTTGTGCAAAAAATTGCAAATGAATGTGTTAAACACCAATGGGCTTTCTGGTCTAAATACATCGATGTTACCCTGGAATGAAACATATCCCGATGAAATGTTCGAAAACGGTAGGCGTTCCTTGTGTTGTATCTACCGTGCACACTGTCCGAGTTTGGTGGCCCTTTTAGGCATAAAAGACTCAAGCTCGTGAACTTATTCCGGTTATTGACGCATGTAAACTCAAAAAATGAGAATAAGTTGTCAAAGCGCAATGGAACAGTCGATTCGGAAAGATGATTAGTATTAATAGTAATACATTTACACTATGAGCTTTACATTGTAAAAAATATAAGTTACTTACTTGACAAAGTTATTGTTGAATTTATTAAAAGATGCCAACGTAATAAGTACTCCCCACCCTGGAG
>JAUMGZ010207523.1:1939-12145 GCA_032359645.1 Pododesmus macrochisma | reverse complement strand
TAAAGAAAGAAAACACCAACTGTCAAAATGTTTAGGCCAAAATGAGCTAAGGTGGCTGCAGCTATTTTCACTGTGTATTAAGATAATGTAAGCATGTAATAGGTAGCATTCATCATGATAAAAGAAATGCACCATATAAGAAGTTAGTAGGGGAGAATGTAGAAAAGTAGCTAATATTGAGCAAAAAGGACAAAGTTAAAAAAACCAAAAAAAAACAAAAAAAAAAAACATCCAAATTGACACCAAAATCAACAATGTCTTCACACATCCTTCTAGAGCACTCAAAACCAATCAGTTTTTCATTCTATGCTGTCAGTCTTGAAAAACTATTTGTTAAAAGAAGATACCCTTAATAACCTACTTTTAGTTCAAAAGGACCTTGACCTTTGGGACATTACCTTGAGAGTATGTGGTCCACATCCTCAGGTCATGGGCAATAACTGACTGAAGTATGATGAAAATCCATTGAAAGAGAAAGAAGATACAATCTAATTAAATTTATATCTTGATTTGCTCCCGTTTCTGATTTGCCCACGCATAAATTAGATTGAAGGAGATATGACTGTTGATAGATGCACAGGCATACAAAATAGGGACTATATGCTCCCCCGAATATTTTTCGGTAAAAGCTTAGATAATTTATGGCAAGTTTTCTTATTCAACAAAACAAAAGTAGTATAAACATGCTGTTCTGATATTTTATTATTTTCATAGCACAAGCAACAGAAGTCCAATTATTCAGGTAAAACAGACAACACACCATTACCAAGAGAAACAACAACACATAAAACATATAACCTTATCATCAGGATTTATTTCAATGTTGCATACATAAATCAAAAAGAACATACAAAACTTAAGCAAATAGAAAATATCATTAAAATGTCACCATGATCAAGTAAATCTGAATTTACACTAAAATACCATTAATTTACTTAAAACTAAACTCTAAACAAAAATCACATAGCATTAAAGACTTCTTACCATATTCCCACCAGTATGAAAATATATGAACAAACACAGTCAAAAACTGATAATAAACATATCACAATCATAATCAACAGATTTTAGTCAATGACATCTTCCAATAAAACTACATAGCAGCTCATCATTATGTTTATAATGATTTATGATGTTTGAGCTGAATTTCTTATAATCATATTTTCTAAATTTAACCCTGTTTAATATATCAATGTAAACTAACTTAAGCAAACTGCTTTTCAATATAACTTATATCAAACCATGCATTACATAACACTTTTTGTCAGTTTAAAGATCTAACTGTAAAGAACTTTGAAGGTTTGTATTACATAATGTATTTATTTTCACAAAGCTACACATTGTATTCTTTTGTACCCTCATATACCATCTCTGTACATTTTTATACCAACTCATTTTCATATTCAATAGGGTAACTTGACTTTAAGTTAGTACAAATTACACTTGTATGTAACAACAATGTTTAACCAAAAAGTATTTCAAATAGTCTAATAAACAGCTCTGTAATGAGTAAAAATAATAGTTTGCATAAGTGATATACCGGTAAATGTATACCAACTCACTTCACTGTTTCTCGGGTTTTTTTGTTGTTATAATAAAAGCTTCATTATACCAAAGGATTGCTTTGAAAGACAGGAAATTTTATTTACTACACAGATAGGTATCAATGGATGACCCACACACACATCACATTTGTCCATGAGATCCTGGTCACAGAACTGGTTTCACAAAACAACTTTAAGTTGAGGAATTCCTCATTTATGATGACAAATATGTTCATTTGATTCATTTATCAGCTGTATAAACATAAATATAGACATTAGGCGACATACCTAATATATAAAGTTGAGGAATTCCTCACTTATGATGACAAACAATTTCATTTGATTCATTTATCAGCTGTATAAACATAAATATAGACATTCGGCAACATACCCAATATATACACATTATAACTGATATCTAAACAATCTGCCTGATATATATCTTGCTTGCTATATATCAAGCAATAGGCCTGATATTGATAAACGATTCCTGATATATATGTATGAGACATTAGACATAATATATATCATAAACTGCTCCAAACTGAAGGAGATCCTTGACATTGAAGTACATTGTGAAACCAGTACCTTTTATATAGACCATGTCTTACAACATCAACCAATACATTTTTAAATGCAACAACAACTACACTCTCACATATAAATGATTCTGTTAGATTCATCGACTTCTTTTGATGATCAAGACAGTTGTAAAAGAAAAATAGGCCAATAGAGTTCATTTTTTGCAAGTCTAGTCTAAACAACATGCTCTGGATATTTGATGAACGCAGTTCATCTACAAACAACTAAATCCACAGAAATACAGATTTGAAATATTTTTTAAAATGCACCACTGATGTTTCAATTTAGAAGCCAAAAAGTTTAAATCATGACCTAATAAGTGTCATAAGAGGTCAATAGAAGGTCAAGGTTCAAACCATGCCTTTCATAGAGAGGTGCAACAATCAGCTTTGCAAGTTGACCATTATAGAATCAAATTTAATGGACAGTAGTCTGGGTAAGGCACAGTAAGTATTGCTTAGTAATATTTTCATTCTCCATCTTTTGTTTTCATCTGTGTGATCGAAAAGTTCAAGATTGCCACCAAATGGTTATGTATAAATATACTTCATTCAAGATTTAGTTCATAAATTAGCTAATTCAAGGTTACTTTTGACAGAAAACATTACAGAAACATCTGTTTTAGATCACAACTTATTCCTATGAATCAGTATATTAAGTAATATGAAAGACACAGCAGTTACACTGAAGATATATATTACAAATGTTCACTTCTAAATTACAGTCCTTTGGACACAATTTGAAATTTAGAATGAGAGTTACCGGTACAATGTTATTGAGTTCATTATATTCACAATTGCATGCCTAAAATGACAGTCAACTTTGTCTTCTGTTTGAAGGCCTTTGCAAAAGGCTGTACCATGGATCAACTGCTATCAACATTTTAAATGTACATGTAATTTGCAATTGTAATAAAATCTAGCATTACACGTATAAAGTATGCTTAATGTCATAATTAGAGAAAACAAAAGAATCGAAAAAAAAAGATCTTAAATGATGTTAATATCAAAGGTATATAAGATATAATGAAATACTTTTCTATGAAAGAATAAAATTTAAGAGTAATCAACACAAAAATTTTGAACGTCTGCTCAATAAAAAAATAGTAAATATGCATAAATGTATACCGGTATTCAACAAAGCTAACATATCAAAACCAAGAACACATTTCTGAAATTGTTGCAATACAAACCAGCTATATTACAATACATTAGAGTATAATATGTACATTCTGACCCGCATTTACATGGGTGTAAAGTTTTGAAAGAGGCCACAAACGGGCAGAATTAGAACCCCATCTTTGCTGTGCCTTAAATTGAATGATTTTCATGACAACAACTGCATTATTAAAGTTGATTGTGTTTCATGTAACGTTAAAGTAAAATATTTATGGAATAAATAAAATTGCTATACATTGTTTGATCAGCAGTGTATTAATACATGCATGACTTAAGTTAAATCTGTAAAAGGTAGAATTACTACAAGATTTATAACGCTAATTAACGAATTAATCAAAGGTCGTTCATACTTTTGGCTTTTAGTATGAGAGGTATATATATATGGTAGATAACTTCTCCCATAATCACACATGGAAAATAAAATCATTTTCAAATTGTTTATTTTAAATTATGTTACATAATTATGTGAAATTAATAGATATTTTGTAGGATACTGACAATATTATGCACTTTGGCATCACTCCTACACTACAGAATTAAACATTAACTATGACACACATTCCAATTAAACATATACTCGTAAATCATTAAAGCATATCTCAAAAGCAAATCAAAAATATTCAATTAAAAAATGCATGATCAGTTATACTAACTGATTGGTCGTTTGCATGGAATTCACTTCAATTAAGGAATAAATTACAGTAAAGCCAAGCTGAGTTGTATAAAACACACATAAACACTCACACCATTTATTAATTGCAGAGCTAATATGTATCAGATTTAGCTCTCTAGACTTTATACTTACACTTTTCTCCTCAGTATAGTTTCCTTAAAATTGATTGCATAAGTGAATGAATCATACATTATTCTATGGTTAAAAATGATTATAATATGCCTGAAATATAATTTTTAATCTCTCCTTCTCAATATTTTCAGTTACTCATTTCTCCAACACTACTGTGAAGGGTTAATAGAATTAATTAACTAATACATTTACTACATCTACATCACGATACATTAATTTTGTAAATAAGATTGCTCCCTTAATACACCAGTGTCTTAAGCCTTTAACACTACATATAAATTTGTCATTGTCTACAATTTACTTAAACTAAATGTCAGTGTTATCAAATGGCTACTTATATTGACCAATCTTGTCCCAAGTGACCTACATAGACTAGTTTGTCCGAGATGACTTATGATGACCAGTATACAATACCATATATGTTTTGATGATAGCACCAAAGATTTTCAGAGAATCAACTTAATGTTTCGAAAAAAATGTTAAGTTTCTTTAGAAGCATTACCGGTAATTTTTCTTTCACTAATTGATTGTTGTTTTACAGACCTTAAACTTAATAACTTACAATAAGAATAAACCTTGTGCAGATATAGAAGTTAAAAGTAAATTGCACTACCAATTTTATTTTTATCTCAGCCTAAAATATTTCACATTAAGCATTCTATTCTTCGAGAGTCAGAATCAGAATATAAAATCTGCATCAAAACAAAATTCATTGAGACAACAAAATGTTTGTAAAAAAGAAATTTCTTCTATGAATCAAGTTCATCTTGCTTTATAACTTTACTATCCTTATAAGCGACCAATACTCGATTCCAAATGTAATGATACTTCCCACTTAATTACCTAACTTGATGTACTAAAGGCTATTCCAGAAATAGATGTATGGAGGATATGGAGGAAGCACTTTTGCTTAGGCCAAATAAAATGAATTACTTGGTTCTTAGGCTATTTTTTCTGAACACAGATGAGGAACATACTAGGTCTTCTTTATCTTTTTTGTATTAAAATAAAAGAAGAAAGATGAGGGAGGTTTTCTTTAAAAAAAAAAAAAAAACTTTTTTTTCAATTAACCTCTCACCCTTGATTCAACAATGAATTGTCTTTCTTTTTCAAAGAAGTCGTAGTGAAGGTGCCAGCAAAAGCACCCAGTTATCATTTCTGACTCAAATAATAAATAGTTCGCATTTACTTCAAGTCTAGAAATGTTCAGGCTGTGTGAGTATAAATATTGTGGAGAAGCAAGATTTGCTTTACAATGAAGAAATAGGATGTATTGTTTCCACTCCTTTATTTGTGACAGAATTTGCAATGCAGCACATGTGCAAGCCGTTTACCAAGTAATTTACTTTTTTTTGCCTTAGGGATCCCATATCCTATCTAATATTAATTTTCGCTTACATTAGAAGTATGGTATTTGGGGCAGGTTTGGTTTGTCCTATCAATTATTAAACTAATTATTAGATTAAGTGTCACCCTATCTTAATTCAGACCGGTACCACTATACATTTGTTTCTGGAACAGCACTCCCTAAAGAATTAAAGTGCTCCAATTCCCACACTGTGATATTAAGTGTCACCCTATCTTAATTCAGACCGGTACCACTATATTTGTTTCTGGAACAGCACTCCCTAAAGAATCAAAGTGCTCCCATTCCAATTTAGACCAGTACCACCATACATTTGTTCCTTGAACAGCATTCCCTAAAGAATTAAAGTGCTCCAATTCCCACACTGTGATATTTGTCAGACCTGTACCACCATACATTTGTTCCTGGAACAGCGCTCCCTAAAGAATCAAAGTGCTTCACCATACATTTGTTTCTGAAACAGCGCTCCCTAAAGAATTAAAGTGCTCCCATTCCCACACTGTGATATTAAGTGTCACCCTATCTTAATTCAGACCCTTACCACCATACATTTGTTTCTGGAACAGCGCTCCCTAAAGAATCAAAGTTCTTCTTAAAGAATCAAAGTGCTCCCATTCCCACACTGTGATATTTGTCATTTCTTCAATTAAAAAAACAACCTAAAACTACAAAAATCATTTACATTCAGAACCAAGTTTCTCTTAAATGCAATTTTACCCATTTTTTTCTATAATAAATGCATATTTGAATTATTCTATTAACAATGTACATTTATGTACCATAAATTTAAACTAATTTGCATGGTTCTAATATTTGTTCTTTTCCTATAATATTGAACAAAACAAGTTAGAAAAAATTACAGTCTGTATGATAACCATTTGAATATAATTATATAATCTGCAAGTTATTAAACACCTCAATTTAGACCATAAAACTATGCAGTTTAAAGCAATTAACTTATAAAGCATTTTTATATTCTAAGTGTGCGTCTGTCTTTTTTTAAAATAAAGAGATCCTTAATGGGACATTGGTCATTCCATCCATTAACAATATGTAAAACTTACAAAGCAGACAAATCAACAAATTACAGATAAATAACACCAACCAATCTGCAAGATTACTCAATCAAAACATGGTTTTTATAAATATATTATGATCAAATACTGCCATTTAAAAATATGAATAACTGATACCTTCTTTCACTTTTTACTGTATCAATTTTAGTTAAAAATTTCCTGAATATTTTTCGAATCATGTTGATCTGACCACATTGTGTCATTGTATTTGGCATTCTTTTACCATTGTTTGGATATTTGCATTGTAAATGTAAAAACAACTTAGTTGATCACAGATTCTTCTTCTCGGAGGGACTATGTTGGTTGTGGTCGGATTCCTGGACATTGTTGGCATTATCAAACACGAGCTCCTTGGCACAACATCTTGGGAACCAGCCCCGTACTCGCTTCTTCTTGGTGTCACCTGAAAATTGAATACATAATTAATATGATTGATTGTTTATTTGATTTGGGTTTAACATCCCTTCAACTCATGTTAAGGTCATATCGAGATGATGTCTGCTTGTGACAGTGTGTACTGATGGCAACTTTGTAGTGCTTTCTCACTGAATTATCACACCATAGACACATTGAAATGATATTTCACTTGGTCACAATTTCCTGACACCAAGCCAACCAGTCCATCTCCTAGCTAGAAGTGCTGAGCACTTAACAGGAAGTGAGAAGGTTAGCTAATTTTAAACTCTTAGACTTGATGTGGCCGTGGATGGAACCTGTTTCTACATTCAATAAGATATACTTAATTCCATTAAATCTGCCACAGACAAAGATAAGTAATTAAAATAACATTTTCAGATACCTGCAATCTCCTGATCAGGTGCTCTTCAGTTTGTTTGGTTGAATAATAAAAATTTAACTTGATGCCAAAATATAGTAAGAAACCCAATGATTTTTTTCATAGTCACACATTTTTATGAGTTATAGTCAACATAAAGATTATAAATTTGGTTGAAATATGCCCAGTGGTTCTTAAGAAAAAGTCGAAAAATGTGAAAAATACCCTATATTGACTGAAGTGTCCCCTAGTGGTTCGTTTATGCACAGATTTTTGTTTCATTGCAAATTTTATAAACATTGGCTCAAGGGTCATGCAGTTTAAAAAATGTGTTCACACCTTAGGAAAATCTATACTATACCTTGCTTTTCTTCATTACTTAAAATTCTTGTACCATATAACCACCTCCTGTAGGAAAAATACACAACATCAATAAAAGAAATTTGCGTTATATTCACATAATTAGGCCATACAAAATTAATCACTTGGTTCTCGGGCCACTTTTTGTTAATTTAGATGAGACAGGGAAGCAAAATGTTTTATTATTCTATTTGAGATCATGATAAATGTTTTGAAGGAAAGACTTTGAAACTGCAATGTATTTTAGATTAACCTCATTAATATGCAGGCAACACATTGGCCTTCAAATCCAGCCTGAGTCTTGTCTTTATGTACATGCATACCAAATTTGGTTGAAATCAGACCATTCTTAGAGCAGTTATAGCACAGAAACTGATTAACTAATGAGAATTTAGTAACCTCATTCATATGTGTAAATATACACCCGTCACGCCTTCAAAGTTAGCCTGAGCTAAACACTTAATGAATATAAAGACAACAGACGTTAACCCAAATATGTACATGTTTCTATTTGTTTGTTTCATTTGGCACAAAAATACTATTGACTAGAATAAAACAAATTATGTAGCTTCAAATTGACAATAGAGGGTTTGTATGTAGTTCAGTAAATTCCTGATTTATAATGAATAAAAGTAAATTTGTTTGTCTTAACGATAGAATACTCCATATAAAAGAGCATTTTTTAATTTTGGTAATTGTCCAATTCATATGCATGTCTAGATGCATGCAGATTGAACCATAGTTAATTTATCTTAGAAAGACTTTTGAGAAAATATCAAATTAAAAGTAATGTTGAAATCTAGTATGGAATAAAATAAAACACTAGAAATGATGAATTATATAAATTCAAGCTTTTCGTATCTTACTTTTTCCACCTGGTCACTAGAACCTTATGACCTTTCTGAACTGCAATCCTTGGTTCATCAGTGCAAGGTATATTCATGCAAACTCGACAACCCTTACTCATTGGAAACCATGCACCATTATAATCCTGCATGATAAAATACTCCAAAGTACGTTCTCTCTTCAAAGCCTTCTGTTTAATCTGTTCAATCTAAAATAATACAAATTAGAATTGTTTTCATTTTTCATCACTGAATCACTCTTCAGCAACTTTTCATTGAAACTTGTAAATCTTGAACATGAAAGTATTTAAGTTGATAAAGATATTTGTTCAACAACTATAAGTGAAAATATCATATAAATAATTATTAACAATCATGTATTTCCATGCAAATCTTACGGGTTAAAGAAACCAAACTTAAGGATAGTCATATTTTCTTGTAAACAGTTTACACAATTTATAATATTTTCTCAATATCTTGCCATTGTTTCACTATTTAAAACAGTTCTATTACTTAATTTTTGTTTTTAACAAATGTTTATTCGTTTTCTTCTTTTGAGGGTTTACATACCTTTTAACACATTTCTAAGTCATATTGAGATGGTACATACATTTATTACTAGTCTACATTCTTAACCCATGTTATTTTCAGTAAACTTAAATACACTAAAAATAAGGTTAATACACAATGTGTGCACTTGTCTTACTGTAAATGCGTATTTGTGACAATCTTGTCGCACTGCCCACGTGAAGCCATTAGACTTTGGCTCTCCTGACCATGTGAAAACTTGACTCAAATTTTTACAGCAACCAAAGTCATATGGATAAATAAATTCTCCTTCGTCAGGTTCTCTGTCTCTGTCCAGGGCCTGAAAAAACATTCCAAAATCAAACCTAATGTATGATTTCAATACATTCACTGCCTAAATAATCAATGTATAATGTCAATACATTTACTGCCTATAAAAATCAAACCTGATGTTTAATGTCAATACATTCACTGCCTGAAGAAATCAAACCTAGTATGATTTCAACACATTCACTGCCTAAAAAATCAAACCTAATGTATGATGTCAATACATTCACTGCCTAAAAAATCAAACCTTATGTATGATGTCAATACATTCACTGCCTAAAAGTTTGGTAACAATTTACATAAAGTAATATATCTATACCCAAGACTTCTTGTCTCATATGGAGATTGGAAGGTTGAGGTGTCATTAACCAGTTAAACCACACCTCGTTCACTGCCAAGTTTCGTGCTTTGGGACCACCCTAAGTCTGTTTGAATGCAGAATTTTGTTTTAGAATTATATGTGATATCATTTTAAATCCTTTTTATACTGGTGCTGAAAAGTTTGATGCAGTTGTTGTTGGTTTGTCAATGTCTTTAGTTCTATTGCTGAATAGTTTGATGCAGTTGTTGTTGGTTTGTCAATGTCTTTAGTTCTAGTGCTGAATAGTTTGATGCAGTTGTTGTTTGTTTGTCAATTTCTTTAGTTCTGGTGCTGAATAGTTTGATGCAGTTGTTGTTGGTTTGTCATTGTCTTTAGTTCTGGTGCTGAATAGTTTGATGCAGTTGTTGTTGGTTTGTCAATGTCTTTAGTTCTGGTGCTGAATAGTTTGATGCAGTTGTTGTTGGTTTGTCATTGTCTTTAGTTCTGGTGCTGAATAGT
>JAUMGZ010207512.1:0-12146 GCA_032359645.1 Pododesmus macrochisma | reverse complement strand
TTCACCTAGAACCTTCCATCCAGATATATTAGAAAGCAGTTAATACGAAAAAGTCCATGGACATTGGCAAACAAAAGGAAAACGTAGGACGCACATAGAAATAATCATAAAATATACATGTATTAACTAAAAGAGGAAACATCACGAACTTCTATTAAAAAGTTAGAAGCGAAACCAGGTGCTCATGATTTAGTAAGCGTTTCCTGCTACAAATGTGTCACCCGCCGTGATGCTTCCATGTCATTCCGGAGTATAGTAACCCTTTCCACTGTTAAAAAAGAAGCATATGTCACCAGAAGAATGAGTCACTGCTATGGTGACGAAAGAGCAAAGGAGAAAAACCATTAACAGGATAGGAATAGAAGCAGCATTATCACAAAAGCAGAGCAGATCGGTAAAGATAGTGCGACGAGGAGTAAAACAAAACCCATGACCGCATTCTACATATTATTTTTAATTAGTTCATATCATATAATCAAAGACTCATGACTGACTGACTTTGGATGGACTGACTGATTTACTACTAACAATTAAGAAAGGGGATTGCCGAAAGGTGTATCAGTCAAGCACACAAATTTAGAAAACAGGCAAGTATGAAGCCAAATTATGACTGGTAGAAACTCAAGCTGTGACATATTTGATTCACTCCACTACGTGCATAGGCAACATCGCAATATAACTGCAGACCATCTTTAATTTATGTGAGTATTAGCGTAAGAACCATGGAAAGAGGTATGGTAGATAATTTTGAAGATCCAGCAATAAACCTGTGTTTGTCTGGATTTTTGTGTAGTTTGGAAATCCAGTACAGAGCAGGAAGATCAGAGTTGTCCTCCTTTAACACTATGCCAAAGGAAGAAACAGCAGACTTATGATTAGCCAATATCTCTCCTTCATTGCTCAATGTTGTATGTATGTAAGTGGGATTACCATGTGCCCTATCCAAGCCAAGTTCCTTAGACAATCATTACAAATAATATGTCTTACAAATAAAGACAATACAACATATTTATCATGGATCTCGGTCAAATTGTCAATCCTTCGAACCTTTATACAATGATTCCAGGGGGAAAACACAACTCTCGACTAAATAGGGATGGAACCATAATGAGCAAGATAAAATAAGTATGTGTAGGTTACGACCAAAATATGCATCTGTTTGAGTGATATTGTCTGTCTGTCTGTCTGTCTGTATGCCTGCCTGCCTGCCTGTCTGTCTTTTGATATTATTAAATTCTATATAAATTATAACGTCACCTTTGCTGATGAGGACTGGAGTGTCCGAAACCCGTGTTAAGTGGAATACGTTTAAAAATTCCTATTTTAAATGTGTGCACATTGAAATTCTTTGGCTTTGTAGCTTTGATTTGCAGAGGTTCTGTCCATTCTTAATTCATCTTCTCTAAAGCGTACATTATTGACAGCTGCTATTGATCTAGACCTTGAATTCGGGTCGAGGGTTTCTTTTACAGAGTATTGGCTCTTTCCTTTCATAAATATTATATGTATTGAGAGGATGTTGCATTTTGCATTTTTGTATATCTTACACCATTTTGCAATGAGTATACACTTTGTTTAATTAGTCAGTCCGCATGGATTACTAGTCTTGGGGATGGTTGTGATGGCAATTTAATTCCTTACATTCTGTTGCTTAATTGTTTGATGCAGCTTTTGTTTGTTGAATTCACCTATACTGTTTTTAACGTACTTTTTAGTATATTTACTGATTTCATGAGTTGTTTTCTGCTGTATTTCAACAATTTCACACAGCACAAAATATTCCAATGTGGGACACATCGGAAAAAATATCTCATGAAAAACAGCAGAAAACAACCCTTGGGGGAGACTTGTCAGACAGATAAGGTCAACGTATAAGATAAGCCTCTATGTTCAAGAGCACATGGACTCAATATTGAGAACTAATTTAAACTGGACGAATAAACAACATTAGTTAATAGTACAGTTACTAAAACAACAGAATGTAGATAAAATGATTTAATATAATACTATCAAATGTGTTAACAAAGAAAAAATGTATACATACATCTCGATATACATATAGAATAAGGCGACACCAAGATGACCTGGTACTTTGACCTTCACTAAGAATATTCACACCAGTATGTCGTATTATTATTAAAAAAAAAATACTCAATAGCTTATCTGATTACTTGTATAGGATTTTCATTTCTTATCAAATATATAAAACAAGTCTTTAAAGTTCTGATTGCAGTCGAGTTTTATAAATTGACAATATATGAAGACAAACCTAAGTTACATTTGATCACGTACCTCACAATAACTAATGTTAAATGTTGAACTCTTGTGTGTTACCTGGTTAAAGAAGCCAGTATTTGGCATAGTGATGTCATTTGTCACGTGTAACATTACTTTGAATAGTTGTTAATAACAATGGAACATTCACACAATTAAAACTTTATGTTTTATGACAATACAATGGGCGTTTAATCAATGAGAAGTATGCTGGGTCATATCAAATAGAAGACCATTCCATATTAGAAATATAGAACTGTATGATTTAAGAACATACATTTTGTGATTAACTAATGGGTCTATAGCCATACTGATTACTGAATGTGGATAACGACAATAGAGAAACGCTATAAAGGGATGTAGCGTCCTATCACAAATGCATTGTATCACTATAAAAGTCTATTTATTAGTGCAGATAAACTTTAGCACAAATTTCAATTTTTGGAATTAGTGTGGACTTAATTCAGCTGGGTACAACTTCAATAATGAAGTTATATTTAGCAATGTTTTTAATTTAGCGGACTTTACATAGCTGGAAAGCTGCTACATTGAATCCGCCACTACAGTTTTTACGTTTACATTATTACCCTGTATCTTGACCTACATGTACTCATAACGTGCCATCTGTGTTTTATATGAAAGGTCAAACCAACAGGTCACTCTGGTATCACAGTACAAAATGTGTTAGAACAAAGCACTTGTAGCATATTTGATACAATTAATTCAACTTCAAAAACAAAAGTGGAAAAATCTTTCTGATTTTCCCTTCAATCAATTTTGTTTTAAATTATGCATTACAAGTCGTGAGAATGTACAGATTTTTAAGTAATGCACTCAATAAAGACTTTTGGTAACTTGAAGGGAAATCTTGTATCCTTTTATTTAACACAATCTTTTGAATTAATACTTAAAGTCACCAGAGGCAATTAGTATACATTTTGGAAATACCGATAATTACATACAAGGAATTCATAAGGTCATTAACATTACATAAACTCTACAACTACACATAAATCAAAAACTCAAAACCCCACATCAAGATTGCGATGACAATGACGATGATAAATACACTCTATATGTTCAATGGAAATTCTATCAACAACATCAAAACTCAAAGTATCACTAATGGATTGCAAGTGAAATATGAAATCTAATTAAGGAATTTATAAATATATGACCACCGTAAAATACAGAAATCTGTTGCTATGTGTTTATATATTATTATGCTCAAATTTACATAATATATTTAATAATTTGATTTCTTGTCCGTTTTGTCTATTGATATCATTACTTACAGTTTGAAAAAAATGTAATTGTAAAAGTTGTAACTTCTTTTATCAAAATCTGTCAATATGACAGCACGCACGTGTCATTTTTGTTGATAGAAACCTGACTTCCTGGAGGAAACCATGTCTCCCGGCTGGGTGTTCCTACAATCCAAATAACAATACGAATACTTGAATCCAAGTAATATTGGTGAGAAAAATGGACCCCAACCAGATTGGTGAAAACGGCATTTTAACACTTTGAAAACCCGAACCCTTTGACTTGTATAGAGGGTTAACAGTATGTGCTTTAAGTGGAATCTAACATATTAGGCACACATATGACAGTACATGCATCCTGGTGCAGTTCATTGCTATGACAACAGATATGACAACACATAACAATATTTTATCCTTCTTGTAATCACAAATCTCATTATAACATTATAAACAATATATAACTTAATAAATCTCAAATGCATATTTATGACCAAATATGAACTTAAAACACTATACACACAGCTTACAAATGACATTATATTTCAAATTATTTTAATATGAAACAAGAAAAAATTACAGGATTTTGTATTCAATATGCCTTTTTTACTATATGATAAATATTTCTTGAATCCAACACTTTTTATAAATGTACTACTTTCAAGAAATTGTTCTTAAGTATCTAATCTACTAATATCAATCAAATTTAGATACACACATACATATTTAAGCTAAATTTAAAAATTTAACCTTTCCACAAAAATGATAATGCAACTGTTTTTATGAAATAAAAAATTTCTGACTTTTTATAGTTTTTGAAAATTAAAGGTAAAAAATTATCAAACAATAATAAAGCATGATTGTTTAAGGGTTAAACAGTACAGTCAAGGACAGATAAAATATTGATCACAAACTATTGGCCTTAGTATATAATTCAATGAAGAAAGACGAAATAGATAAAGATCACACATTAATTATCAAAAATAAAAAGTTATGTCACTTTTTCCACTAACCTTAACAACTATGCCATTGAATGCAGGTAATCAGCTTTCAGCCCTTCTCAATTCCTATATAAACCCTTCTTTCTTGACAAACAGAAATATGTCATTTTGCATTGTTTTCTTTAAGCAAGTTAAACAAAGGGACCATTTATTAAAAAAAAAAAGTGACACAAAAAAGAAAAGAAAATCGATAAAAATATTAAATTAAACTTCAACACAAATACTTTCAACTTATGATAAGTATTTTCACTTTTACAACAAATAAAAAAGGATTTCTCATCATACAACTAAATACCCCAACATTTCTTAATCTTTTTCTTTAGCTTCATTGGCAATTTATAAATTAATGGCAGAATATATAAATAAACACGAAAAACTGATTAATATCCATTATACATATGAAAGAGTAAAAAATGTCACAAAAACAAGATTAAGAAACCAAATATACTTGATTAAGTCTATGTACAAATTCTTTAGTTTCTACACGAGCACTTTAACTGATATGTTAAATGAAGTAAAATTAAATAACTCACAAAACATGTATAGTATAACATGAGCAAAAACAATTAACATAATCTTGTCACAGAACTAGTAGTGAATTTGTGAATAATTGTATAATTTCTGTTTTTATGTATATTGTACACATGCATTTGTGGCCTTGTTTGCTTTATTTCTTGTATTTAAATCGTGTTTGGTGATTTTCGAACAAATTGTTTATTGTTTTTTCAGTTTTATTTTGAAAAATGTGAAAAATCAACTTTTTCTGAATCAAAACCTGTTTATACAAAAATACTATGTAAAATGCACAGAAAAGCAATTGAAGTGCAGACAAAAATTATAACAAAATTCCTGTGAAAAAAAAATCAAATTTATAATTTACTTATCAAAAAGAATATCTCCTTTCATGTCAAGTTAGAGGAATTTTGCTTTATAAAGGTATGAAAGATAAAAATGTCACAGTATCTGCAATCATGCATAACAGAAATACTTTAGCATATTTTGATAAATGTTAATATCATTATTTTATTTTATCTAATCTGATCAACATCTTGCACAAATATAGATGGATCAATTGTATCTTTATTCTGCATGCATATAGCATTATTATGTTTAACTATGAAAATGTAACTGGCAAAATCTTTACAAAGGTAAAGAAATTCATTAAACAAACACTGTATTGCGTAAAGTGTTTAGATATAGGATTTCATGTAATATATATATATATATTCAAACATATTTTATATTAATACACAACATAAATGACAAGAATAGAAGAGCTGGCATGACGCTGAATATGTGAACTGTTGTTTAAGTTAAATATATATACAGAAAAAATATCAAAATATCATACCTTGATATTAATTTCTTTAAAGTCTAAATTGCAATGTACAAACTATACAACTATAGTACAGTTTCTCTATAATAGATTATGCTTTAGAAGATTATCATTCAAAACACACCAACACTTAAAATAAGAGTGTAAAGGCCTCCCTCATTAAAAATAACAAAAAATGGCCCAAAAACCAAGCAATTAATTTTATATGCCTCCCTCATTAAAGTTAACAAAAATTGGCCCGAGAACCAAGTAATTATTTTTAAAGATGAACTCAAATTAGAGGCAGAACCTTTCCTATAAAATACGACATACCTCAGATGGTTATATTGTGTATTAGTACATGACTGTTAGCGAAGCTTGATCCTGATTGGACAAAAGTTGTCACATGCCAAGGCAATATTTTGTTTTCAGGCAAAGTAAATGATATTTGACTGATTTTATTGAATTTTAAAACGAATGCTTAATTTACAGATTAAGGAATATATCAGTAATTTGGTACCAATTTTGAGACAATTTATATTTAAGTCTCATACTTAATCCTGTAGTTACTCTTACACATGAACTGTTATATACCAGTATCTCTCTCATTGTCATTGCATGAACTTAGTTTACAAACTAATGACACTCGTACTAAGGATTCTATACCTACTATAGATTGTATTCACAGTCAGGTTATTGTGCACTGGAATTTATCAAAATCTTTATCGAGATCATCACAGATTATTATCAACTAACACATCCAATAACATGACAAGACTTAATGACATTTAACATCCATGTGAATCATTGGTAATACAAATTCTAAATTCCACAATGTTATTCAACAAATAGTGACTCAATTTTGGGATTAAATACAAGATTTCTTGGTATTCTACAAAAAAAAAAAAAAAAATTTAATTCAAATATTTCAGTGATATAACCAAAACTGAACACTTTTAAGATTTTTCAAGAAATTTGAATATTGGCAATTAAGTACATTTGTACTAACTTAAAACCTCAACACTTTCAGAAGAAAATTAACAAATACTTTATTTGAGTAATGCTATTTAAATACAACACTTTTCTAAAACGAAAAACTTGAACTTGAAGTTTCCCACTATCAACACACAAAAATTTGCTTAGTTTTTTTCAATAAATTATTTGTATACCAAGAAACAAAAACAAAGGTCTACAGGCAATATATATATCTGTGAATCACAAATAGCCATAGTCAAGAGAACACAACATAATGAGTCTAGTAACAGATTCCATTTCTGTCCAGGAAGTAGCCAAGACTGCTCTGGTTGTAGATCATACTCGACACGCTCGCGTAACTCTCGATTAGAATTGGCCCCTCGAGAATTGTCACCTTCTCTTGGGGTTTCTTGACCTTGTAAACATCACTGATGGCCTTGATCATCGACTCATAAAGTTCGTCAACATTGTAGGTAACGGTCTCGTTTTCCTTTGGGTTGTACAACAAGGGATGATGTGCGAGGGTCATGTAGGGTATGCTTGAACACCATGGGTTCCACCGCTGAGCGAATGACGGTACCTCTCCTTTGTTCCATCTGAGCTGAATACCCCCGTGCTTTCTGTCCCTGTAGTAACATAAGAGCAGTTTAGAAAGGAACAGGTTAAAATATAACTCAAGATAATAACTTCTATTAAAGTTGACCAGATCAAATGAATTTAAGTGATACAGTCAAACCTGCCCCAGGGACCACCCGTATAAGAAGGCCTCCCGCTAATAGGAACCGCTTATAATTAGTATCAGTCCCGTGAAACAATTCTATACATCTTAATTGTAAAAAGTGAACACCTGCTCAACGCGACGAGTGACCGCTTATTTACGGACCCATGGTCGTCTAGCATTTCTGTAAAACGACCTCGGTCGTATGGATAACGCATGGATAAGGCTTCCTTATGATCACAAGCGGCCTCGCACAAGTCGCTTACGCAAGTCCTTGTGTAAGTCATTAGCGACCTCACGGAAGCCATTTGTTTTTTGTGTAAAAATTATCTACAAATCGCCTGCAGGTGTCAATTATCGCAAGCTAGTTAAATACTAGTATAAGACATTCTGAATTTATTATTATCTAAGACATTAATGATGACTAGTGGTATGCTTGCGTAACAGTTCTACAGTAGAACCAAGATCAGCTTGATTGCGTGTCTAATAACTTGTATTCATTATACATGGTTATTGTTTGTACAATGTGATTTTTCACAGTAAATGCATATAATAAAGATGTTTTCACAGTGTATGTTTGTATAAATAGGGATTTACATTACTTCCCAAAGGATTTCACCAATATCGTGACAAAAGCCAAAGTGTACGAACATTGCAGCTTCAAAGTTCGAGTTAGGGACACTGGGAATGTGCGGTCCGCATGAATTACTAGTCTTGATGATTGTTGTGATGTCAATTTAATCACTTACATTCTGGTGCTTAATTGTTTGACACAGTTATTGTTTGTTTTTCCATGCAAGCCTCAAAGTCACTTTTTTAAATGTAGGCGCCAGTGTGAATACTTACAGCATCAGACTTTTTTTTAGAATACTTACGGCATCAGACCTTATTTAGAATACTTACAGCATCAGAAATAGAATAATTACGGCATCAGACTTTATTTAGAATACTTACGGCATCAGACTTTTTTTTAGAATACTTACGGCATCAGACTTTTTTCTGGATACTTGAAGTCACCCACATGGACTGTATCAATCATGTGTAGAAGTACACGCTTAAATTCCTCTATTTTGTTTAAAATGAAGTGGTACTTGATTGTAACCAGGGAGTTCTCACACAAAAGAACAATCTTTTCTCTCTCATTATCCCAATGGTCAATTCTATGAACAAAAAACAAAAATCTTTTATTAATAACTATATACAATGCCCTATATAACAAAATAAAAGTGTAAACTGCTTCATTTAAGCAGTTCTGTGCAATATACTAATTAGAGGCGAGTTGATAAGCAACAGAGCTCCAGATAAGGCGCGTATTTGCTTAATTACGCATTGAAATTACTAAAATACGTATTTGAATTGAAAACAGCACGTACAAGAACGCATTTGAAAAGTATGGTACGCAAATGAACTCAAATTCAAAGCGTACTTATTGTTAAGTTTGTACAAGTACGCATTCCTCGTTAGTCATTACCTGTCTATGTCACGCAAGTGCTTACTTGTTTTAAACGGTAACGATAAAGCGCACTGTAGACTAGAATCATGAAGTGAAAGTGATTTAATTCAATACACGCGTGAGCTAGACCATTTTCATTTTCACCGGTATATTAAAGCGCTTTGGAGATCCTAACGAAGAAGTCTAGCATAGTGAATTTATACATAACAAGTAAACAAGTAGACAGGTGTTATTAGTGACGCATATATAGATATGCTAAGTATAATGCCAAGGCCGGGGAGAAGAAGGAGAAGTGCTCTTAAACCCCAGACAGTACCCCAGGTCTATTAACTTTTTTGATTGGCTTTGTGAACGATTGCGTGGACATAGTCACACAGTTGAGAAAAAGACCAAAAAATAAAAGATGATTGGGAAAATTTAAACTTTTGTTTATAAATGTTTTACAAACAGTTGTTGTAACAGTCATGTAATAAATCATTTACACAGTTACATTTTTTTCTATTCAGTCTTTCAAATCAGCATTTGGTCTTTTCAATCAGCATTGCATTTTGAATATGATGAGTATTTATTAAATTTCACCTTGGTTACTATTTGAATTAAAACCGTATCAGCATTGGAAAATCAAATTGAGGAGTACAGTACTCATTGCGCCAAATTCTTATCTGGAGCTCTGCTATAAAACAATATTTGTTGCACAAATGAAAAATTGTGTTGTATTTAATCATGAATAAGATGCCCTTACCATAAGAAGTTTTATTGATCTCTAAGTTTATGTGTAATAGTTGTTTTAATATTTATGCTTTAATATGTATACCGGTACATTTATCTTTATTGTACAGTCGCATGGGATCAGTATTACTGTTGCATACAGTCAATTTTTGCGATACATATCATCTAATGAAGCCCTCGAGATTGAGTCATATTTTCACTTGAAGGCATAATGCAAACCGTTTCATTTATCAATGTTGAGACTGATATTTAAAACAATAGAATTGGAGGCGTGTATGTATTCACATCTTGCCACACAATATGTTAACTTGATAGCCTCTTTATTTTCTGTTGGTAAAACCAGCTGCCTGAAGTTGTATATGTCCAAATAAACATTACATACAAACAATCAGTGGGCAGAAAACACCGTTTCGTATTCTCTATAATTGATAGAATTTTCAAAGCAAAGAATCAAGGGAGTTGAGATTTATACACGTTCTGGGGGTATAGATATGTGTCTGATATCACAATGATAAAATATATTGTTATAAATGATTGCACCAATTCAAATATGTTTTAACAGAGGTTTTACTTGATGTTTCAGCTATTTATTTGTCAATTGTTACAGTATATTTGTAACCATTGTTAGTTGACCTATACTTAATTAATATTGTTGTTATTCAAACAACAAATAAACCTACAGGAGTTCATGAAAAGATGACAGCTTTTTAATGCTTCAAAAATAGCTCTTCTGAAGACACCAAAATCACAACCTATTTAATTTTTGTGTCGTGCATGTCCATTTGTGCCTCTAGCAAATCCTATATGTAAAAACTTAGCTCTTGTGTATTCTGTTGTATAGTATTTTGGAGCTCTTGTGTATTCTGTTGTGTAGTATTTTGGAGCTCTTGTGTATTCTGTTGTGTAGTATTGTGGAGCTCTTGTGTATTCTGTTGTATAGTATTGTGGAGCTCTTGTGTATTCTGTTGTATAGTATTGTGAAGCTCTTGTGTATTCTGTTGTATAATATTGTGGAGCTCTTGTGTATTCTGTTGTGTAGTATTTTGGAGCTCTTGTGTATTCTGTTGTATAATATTGTGGAGCTCTTGTGTATTCTGTTGTATAGTATTGATGAGCTCTTGTGTATTCTGTTGTATAGTATTGTGGAGCTCTTGTGTATTCTGTTGTATAGTATTGATGAGCTCTTGTGTATTCTGTTGTATAGTATTGATGAGCTCTTGTGTATTCTGTTGTATAGTATTGTGGAGCTCTTGTATATTCTGTTATATAGTATTGATGAGCTCTTGTGTATTCTGTTGTATAGCATTGTGGAGCTCTTGTATATTCTGTTATATAGTATTGATGAGCTCTTGTGTATTCTGTTGTATAGTATTGATGAGCTCTTGTGTATTCTGTTGTATAGCATTGTGGAGCTCTTGTGTATTCTGTTGTATAGCATTGTGGAGCTCTTGTATATTCTGTTGTATAGTATTGTGGGAGCAATGTTATGCCACTCACAAGATTTAATTTTTAAACCATCAATGATCATTGTATGCTCCACATTATCATCATCAATGATATAGATGTTGAACACTTCATCACACATTTTCTTTTGTAAGAACGTAAAACTCTCTATCACACAGCTTTCTTGTGTAAGGACATCTGACCACACCAGACACCCTGGTGACATGTATTGATTTGTATGTTATAGGTTTTATCAGTCTTTACTGGTTACAGGGATATTATGGTGTAGAAACTTAACATGAAATAAGCAACTTCATCCAATTGTGTCCCAAACCAAATGACAGCAATGAGTAAATGTCAAATGAAATAACAGGTCATTTATGTTACTGTTACTATATATTGTGATGGATTACTTATCCTTGCTTCTGTCCTTAAGTCTATGTGCTGTTGTTTTGCTTTTCTTTATAGTTGAGGTGCTCGCTTTGTGCTTGTAGAATGGTGCTAGAATCCATGGTTGTGGGATCAAATCCTAGTCAGGTCAAAACCTTAGACTTTAAAATTAAGTAATCTTCTCGCTCCATACTAAGTGCCTAGCATTACTGGGTAGGAGGAGGACTGGTTGGCTCGGTGTCAGGATAATGTGACAGAGTGAAGTATCATATGTCAATATGTTTACCGTGTAATATTTCAGCAAGACAGCACTATAAAGTCTCCATAAGTGCGCACTGTCGCAAGCAGACACCGACTCGATATGCAGGGATTTTTCTACCGTTAAGCAGACTCCGGTATTCGGTACCTTTTCCAATCCCAAAAAGGTGTTATTTTTCCCAATTTTAACAATAAATTTCCCCCCCAAAAAAAACAAAAAAAATTTTTTTTTTTTTTTTTTACAACTTCGCTTTCTAACGACCATGGACAGGGTATAGGAAATGAATGTGCTAACGACAATATTCCTACTTTCAGCCACAAGCCTGTG
>JAUMGZ010207501.1:0-12146 GCA_032359645.1 Pododesmus macrochisma | reverse complement strand
TTCACGTGTATCTATGGTGTCCAGTACTGTTCACGTGTATCTATGGTGTCCAGTACTGTTCACGTGTATCTATGGTGACCGAGCGGTTTGGCGCATCATTCATTTTAACACTATAAATTCCTGGTGTTACAAATTATGTGTAAGCAAAGCCATGGTCAAATTTGTAAAATATAATATTCATTCTGAAGTGTTGGAATGACTTTGTGTATATTGCTTTGACTGTCAAATTGTTCAAAAGAGGATATACTTCTGCACAATGAAATATATATAGAAAATGATTTTCAATTTACTATCAAAATGCACCCTCTAATTCAAGTTCCGCTGCGATGTTTTAAATTAAGAAATATTTGAATTTTTCTAACCTTGTAATGCTGCACGAGTTCTCGACAATTCGAAAATATGTGAACGCAAAACTTTACTCACATTTTGGAAATTTGAATTTGAAATTAAATTAAATGTTCTTTAGCTTCTAATACTGACTTACTAAGAAATGTTAAGGTTTATATTAATGAATGCATACACACATAACAAGAGCTACAAAGGGTACGTCAAACATGGTTATAGGATCTACATGTGTAATGGGGATAGTATATGTATCAATTAAGGTCAAGACTTGTTATGTACATGTACCCTTATGGAGGAATGGTTGGGATTAGCTTGACTATAAACAGAAATGCATTGAAATGTTTTCACGCTATGCACGCCACGAGTTCTCAAAACTTGTATATATTTAACGAAGGTGTATCCGGTGCAGGCTTATGAATTGTAGGTCCATGTATATGTTCTTTGTGAAAAGAATGCCAATAATCTTTCCTAGATAATTGACCAATTTAACGTTATGAATGACTGCATTTTATAGACTATGGCGCCGTATACACTAGTCCTTTCAAACATATACATTTCCTTCAATATATACGTAATATTAACCTTCACACATGATGTAAATTTAGAAAGTTATATAATCCAATAATGGCGAATTCTTATGTAATATACATGTGTGAATATGTACAATGGCTACATAAAATTAATGTTTAAATCACTTGCGGTACATATTTGAATTATTTACACATTTTGAAACACATTATATCATTGATATTGGTGATTATTTTGATTGTTTATATTCAAAATATGATATAAGGATATATTTATGTAAATATATGTAATGTATATGTTAATATCTCTGTAATCCATCACGTTGTCCATTAATCATACTGATTTGGTTAGTTACAATATAACAGGTCCACTGATTGGTCACAGTAACACAGGCGGTCATTGGTCGAAATTTTCACCGTTAAAGCGACTGTCATTGGTCACAATTCATAGCTACATTTGTATAAACTTAAGAATTCCATCTGTTTATAGATCTTGGGTACAGTAGGATGTTACGAAACATTGTTTCAAAATTAAAAAGTGAAAATTTCTCGTTAATAATCCCAACGACGCATCGAAACGCTATGTTTTAGTTGTTGTTTTCATATGTTCATAAAACGTTCGTTACAGAACGAAGTACCTTTACTTCCATTGGCAACATGATCAGAAAAAGTCAGTGTTCACAGAATGTCCGTATTATACTTGAATTGCGCTCTATAAAAGTTCCAGTGATTGTACACATTGAATTTTGAGATTCGTTAGTCAATGTGTGTTTGAGAATTCCACGATAATATGATTACATGTGTCCTATACTTTCACTACCTCCTTGAAAATATGAAAGTGACGTCACGTGATATATTCTGATCTCTCTGTTTGTGTAAATCTTAATGGAACTGAATGTTTTTCTTAAAATTTCATCGAAACACATACAGTGTAACTAATCTTTTTAAATTTTGATAACGTTCATATTAATATTTGATAACCACGGCTTCTGAAGGACTATATTGTCCCGAGGAACCTAGATCATTTTGGTTGTGATCTGTTACTTCAGTTGTGTAGTATAAAGGGGTTTTTTCACCAACGATTTGCTTTGTGTGTACAGATCCATGAATGGAATGCGGGCGTCTGTAGACCTTCTCGATGGGTTTCTGAACATTTGTATTTAAGCGCCGCGCAGTGCCAGTGTGTACACGATGGTGTGGCTGCTCCACAAGGATGTGCCCCTTTGAGGTGCTTCTTACACTCCCAGAAACGCTTCCGTTTATGCCTGACCCGTAACTACTCGTGCTGTAATAGTGACTTCGGGGTCGTGATGACCTTGGAGCCACCCGATGATGAACTTCCTCTCTCCAGATCCTTGTGTTATGTGGTTGTGCCCTTAGTGTTTCTCCCTTCCATTCGTTATAATTCGTGGAGTGAACTTCAGTCGTTCTGGTATGCGGTTGAGTTTTATGAGCATAGAATGTCTGAGTGCCTAGACTCCGGTAGTCTGGTACTTGGGCGCTAACCTCGCCTTCCATTCGCGGGGAGTCGTGTTTAGCGTGACCATTGGTTGTGATAGTAGATACTGTCACTTGGCGAGTGGTGTTTTTCTCTTCGCCATATACCACAACGGCATCTATTGGGTCTGTGTCTTGGGACTGTGAAGTCCTTGGTGATTTTTGTACGTATTCTTCTGCGCCAATTCCGGTTGATTTCTCGAGCATAAACTTTATATCCCGGAGTTCGTGCGAGAGTGAGTCGAGCTCATCACGGAGAGATGCTTCGGAAGACTGTGAAACATCATCAGCGTTATGATGTTCACCTTCCGCCTGGATAGAGACATTTTGTCGTTCACTATTGTAGCTGTGTACCTCCCGCATGACGACTACGTCAGAAGATCGTTTAGGCGACGGAGGAGAGCGGTTGTATTCGCGTGCAGGAGATTGGCCAATATATGCACTAACTACGCCTGTTTCCTCGTGGTCATATCCGTTTGTCTGATGTTTTGGAATGTCTCCATTTCGTTGCGTACCCTCTTTTAAATGAATATCCACCATGTTGCTGAGTTGACGTTTGTCCGTTGCACCTTCTCGTGTTTCTCTTAGTGTCCAGTTCAAACCATCAGGTTTTTGCAATTCATAATTGACAGTGTTGTCCTTGTTGAGAGCTCTTTTCATGTCTTTGAAAGCACTGACCATCATTCCAACATCGAGACCGTTGTCACATTTAAAAGCTAGAATTTGATATTTTATTTTCTGGTTGTTTTTGGCAATGACTAACAAGCAATGCTGGTGATACTGGTTTACTGTCATGAAGTATATGTTGTTGAACCGGATGTAGTCAGTCATTGAAGTTCCGACGAGGAGAAAATGTTTTGTAAGACTCAGTCCATCTTGGGTCAGACGAATTTTGACCTTTTCTCCTCTATTTTCACGTACACGCTGTGCCATTGTTTTTATAATGTTGTCGGCAAGAGTGTTTTCTTTCCACGTTCCCAGGTATTTCACCTTTTTCTCGATGACTGTCGCCATTTTGTTTGTTTAATGTTTATACTTTTGAAAGTTTATACTTTTGTTGATATCGTCTAAGTATTATATAACATAAATTATGAAGGGTGAATCAATTTTGTAGAAGATGTCTCCCACGTGTCGGCTGTATTCGTTGCATATCCGGCATCGGATCGTTGGCTCAGTGATTACAGTCCGCCTACGTTAAACCTGTAACGATAGAAACATTGCGGTTAGTCAGAAGTAACGTTATGGTTCTTGGAATGTATTAAACAATTAAGTAAATGATGATTAATAATTAAACTTTATTTCACTTCTGTTGATACAAATTTTTAGTTGTGTTATGTCTACCTGAAAAGATGGTATGCTCATTATCGATATAGTGCACACCTGTTGTTCATTCTCTCTCTCGACACATAACGTGTGCACTACACATTATATATTTTAGCGATTTAAACTGAAAACCCACCTTCCAACGACATGTAATATTTTATTGATAAAATAATGATTCCAACAGAAACATCGATTAACATAAGTTGTTCAAAAAACACAACTTGGTATAAGCACAACAATTTGGCTACACGTGCATAGAAAACATTACCCGCATAACAATATGTTTTCCTTGAAAGATTAATAATGTATCCTTCAAATCCAGACAATATTAACATCCCAACTGATGATCAACAACAATTAGCACCTGCTCACTAGAGCTACGACTGGAAATCATACACAATTATCTTTATCAAAACATTAAGTAAATATTAGTTTCCAGAAACTGTCAATGTCGCCTGGTCAATCAATGTTAGTAATGAAATCAAAATGATATTAAAACGTTTAAGATTAATGTTTCATAAGCAAGGCTTACCGTCAACATCAGGTCCGGCACAAACACAAGTATTACATGTATATGTTAAGTAGTGTGAGGTAGCCGTCGTGTACAACGTTTTACATGGAGTTTAGTATAAAAGTGGCATGATAGCGATCATGCTGACAGATTGTATACGACAAACCGGTTCTCAATAAGCCAGTAACAATCTACCCACGACACAAGACCAAGGCCAGGTAGAGCTGAACTTTAATCCACACAAAAGCTCACTTGAGCATTAAAGTATTGGTCATTGTTGTCCACGTTCTACAACTATAATGGTCAAGGAATGGGCTTCTTATGTACATGTATCATCTATACATTGAATTATACTAGATATTACTCAAGATTTTAATATGGATAACATCTAAATATAGACTGATCTGTCGTGGTATAGTATTTCATTGTTACACAATGGACTGTAGAGGGGTGAAGTGAAACTAGTGTTTGACGTAACTAGTAGTGCTGGCCTATATAGGTCTGTGCTAGTAATATCATTTAACAGTCATTTAAAAACTCGTTTATGTCATTATTAAAAAATCAAAAATCTTATTATTGATAAAAGATAAAAATGGTCATGTTAACAAAACGTGTGAAGTTTTTTATTCTCCTTACCGAAGAAAGGATCCCCTATAATAGACAAGGTATTGGTTGCAGTAAAAAGACCCCTGACATAGACAGAAGGTTTATCGGGAACTGGGATATAATGCTTATAAGAAGGTTAAGGATTATTTTAACTAATGTCTTATTATATGAAGTCATAACTTTGAGGGCGGTGCATTCTTTTTTATAATCCGCGAATTCTATTCAGTATAAAAATCATTTTGTAGCTTTTGTAGATACTTAAATTTTGAAAAATTCCGACAATAACAAAAACAATAATCGCTGTTTACAGTTCAGCGTAGGAAAATATCGTTACTTAGTAATGCAAGTTATTGGGGTAATGCCAGTTATTCAGTAATATTTTAACGAATCTTGCCAATGGAAGTCATTGTTACAAATGAAATAAAATGTATAGGAGATAATGCTGACACAGAAAAGAAAGAAGATAACAATGAGTTACATTTCAATTGTGCGTCTAATTGCAGAACTGTAGCCTGTGAAAACGTTTTTGGATGGGCGGGAAAGGGTAACACGTATTTTTCTGCCGCACACACATATTTGCTGGAAATTTTGCCATTGACAATAAGGAAAACTGAAGAATTTGTTTGGGGGGGGGGGGGGGGGCTGTCGCAGGCTACGGCTCTGAACAGTAGTAGTGTCATATAGTGAACTGTGGAGAAAGGATTGATATGTATATTATTGAATGGACTATTGATTATACTATAACGCAACATAATGTATGCATGTCTGGAAACCAGAATGCATGGCGACTAGAATACATTAAAGTAGTAATTATGGAACATAAATATTGATGTTAGATAACTAAGTCGAAGAAATCACCTGTGTGTCAACGGTGCAAAATACATATTTCGTTCTAAGTCAACCAACAAACGTGTTTTTGCATATCGTATGTTTGACACAGTAAAATAACTAGTTAAGTGTCACCTGTGTGGACACTTATCAACGTAAATGTGTTATTACATTCCCTATTGCAGGTTGATCGACCCTGAGCGATTTATATAATCCTTCTTTTGTAGCAAAATATTCCTTTCCTTTCCACACACGATTTCAACAACCTAACAATGAATTCGCTTCATGTATTATTGTTAAAACTCTTTAAATGACTTGGAACATATCCAAAACTCCCACATATGAATTGTAGAACATCTAATTAAGAATGTCGACGTAAAACGGGATTGATTCGATTAAATACTTGTATTTTAGACAAAGGTTCGATTACGTGATACGCACAGGTTAGTCAATACTTTAAACAAGTACGGCCATTCACTTGTATGTTGGCGTGATATCAGAGGTATTTTGGACTAGATTGTAATTGTATTTTGTTTAGATTTACAGATTGTATTTTGGCTACAGACTTCCATGTAGAAGTGTGTTGAGAAAATGAATGGGGTACATGTTTCCACGGTGCGTTTAGTATATGTCGTTCGATTTTCGTTAATCATGTTATATAACAAGGTATATATAGCATAACAATTGTTTTCGAAGCCCAAATCAAAGCAAATCATTTGTGGATTAAGAGAGGGCATATCATCTGAATCAAAGGAACTTTGGGGGAAAAGTACAAAACACTCACTTTGAAGTAAACAAAAGGAATCTCAAAGTATTAAACAATTATATCGATTTGTTATAAAACCGGAAAGAGGTCGTTAAACTAGTAAAACAATAGTTCCCTTCCGATTAGTCTATCACCATAATTATGCAACCTTCTTGTAACTAGGGAAACTGGAGGAGCCATCCCCTTTGATGAGTACTTTACTTGTGGCTGAATCCTCCCCAATATTTCCTTATTATTGTTAATGTCATTTGTCTGATGTATATTTAATAAATAAAATATTGTTTAAAAGTTATACTTGTGTACACATTACACGGACAGAAATGACTCTCATCAATATTTTCATTTTTATTTTCCCCCAAAAATGTAGTCATACATCATTGCACTGTTTTTGAAATAACGTCAAGCCGCACCGTGAGACTTGATGCAGGCATTCGTAAAATTAGGCGAATTTATTGAAAAGACTTTATATATCTATGCATATATAATTACATGTTGTTTTTAATTTGTTTAAATTGAAATTTTAAAAATTACAAAAATTCAACCCAAAACATAACATACGACATACCGTTCACCGAGCTACTGGGTTTTATTGTCGGGCGATAACTAGCAGACGACAAGGTATCACTTAAAACTTGTTTTCTTTAAAAACAAAACTTGTTTCTGATCGTCACGCAATATATAAATAGATTCAAATTTCTTATTCAGTATTTTGGCTTCGGTGAATTTTTTAGGTCACACATGGTGTAGCAATAACGTATCAGAAACATAGATGCTTGGAAGGTATGCGTAAAAAAGTAGTTATATGCGATCTTGATTAAGGTTAAAACACATACATGTGTATAAACATATTAAATATATGTACACAGGTACACGATTCAATGTATATCTGTATTCACCACGATGGCACATGATCAATGGCAGTACTGCGTGCCTCTGTGACCCCGATTCAGATTTGCTTACTCTAAAGGAGGGACAAGAAGTGAAGAATAAGAGGGTTAGAGCAAAGTAGTGTTCGACAATGAAGTCGAAACTGAAAACCGACCAATCCCACACAGCTGTCATATAGACAATGGCCTGGAAAAAATCTTAAATAAAATACAACGTACTGAAAGCATAAAAACAAAAAAAAAATACCACAAAACTTAGAGATTTTATTCAGAATCAACAATTTTGGACTATATATTAAAATCTACAAATGCAAAAATATTGACAACAGCAGGCACGACAAAATAGAACAAAACAACAGGCGATACAAAAACAGAACAACACAACAGGCGAGACAAAACAAAACAGCAGGCGAGACAAAACAGAACAACACAACAGGCGAGACAAAACAGAACAACACAACAGGCGAGACAAAACAGAACAAAACAATAGGCGAGACAAAACAGAACAACACAACAGGCGAGACAAAACAGAACAAAACAACAGGCGAGACAAAACAAAACAACAGGCGAGACAAAACAAAACATCAGGCGAGACAAAAGCAAAACAACAGGCGAGACAAAACAAAACAACAGGCGAGACAAAACAGAACAAAACAACAGGCGAGACAAAACAAAACAACAGGCGAGACAAAACAAAACATCAGGCGAGACAAAACAACAGGCGAAACAAAACAGAACTAAACAACAGGCGGGACAAACCGGAAGTTAACACCAGGAGAGACAATCTTGAATAAAACTGCAATCAAGACAAAACAGAATTAAGCAGTGAGCGGTGAGACAAAAAAGAATTAAACAGCTCTACAAATCAGCGAAAATTTATAATCGGCACCAGATATATAGCCACAGAGAATCAATCATATTAAATATGACAGCCTCCAGGTCAATAAGTACTCACCACACCGAACAAACTAATTAAAAGCAATGATAAATACAAATTGCATCACTTCTGCAAGAGAGAGTAAACACATTGTAAAGTCACAGCCGCAACAACGACACAATACAGAAAGAATGAGTTAAAATCTGCAACAAGATGAAAGAGGACCAATTCGTAAACCTTTTTAATATTATTGTTTGTTAATTAGCATAAATTAGTTTGACGTCACTTTTAAATATTTCATTTTTACCGGCCAGTGTCGGATAAAACGTTCAGTCTGGCGTTGACTGTCTGGTGTGGTTAGTGTTTGATCGTCAATGTTTATTTTGTTGATTATATGACTTCCGGTTGTTTTTATGCATTCATTAAAAAAACAAAAAAACTTCGATTTATTAGGCAAAGCATTATAAGATACTTTAAATGGTTAAAGTTGCATCCATAAAAATCGCCCGAACCTCATCATGCGATGTTTAAACGAATGATGAGGATCGAGCGATCTTTATTCCTGCAACTTATTTATTTTAAAATATCTGAAAGTGCTCTTGTTCTGATCTTGAAACGGTCATTGATATTTAGTTTGAAGGACTTGCAAGGTGTGTTATGATTTACTTGAAAGACATCTCTTATTACAGCGTTGCATGTCGGTAATATTAAAATCTCATGTGTCATGAACATCGTTGTTACACTTTAAGGACTGTAGGTCAGTAACCTTGTGTTCCGTTCACATTAAATTTTACACGCCCCGAGGAATATTTACTTATTGAGTTATGAATATTTCCTTCTAAAGACTTAAATGATATGCGATTTATTTTAATAATGACACATTGTTAACATTGTATTTCTATATTTTCAATTTCTCACAAGGTCTTTATAAGTGGACTCAATACGAATTTGTTGAAACTTAGAAAGCAATTTCAAAGTCTATGTCTGAATTGCAGTATGCACAAACAAACATAATAATAAAAAATTGATTTTTACTATGTTTAAACAGCAGTTCAACTGTAAAAAATTTATATTACAGAAATATTGAAGAATACAGAAAATCTCAGGTTTTAGAATTAATAACAAGTTTCCAAATGTCAATCACAGGTCACCTTGTTTGTTTGCCATGCCGGTTTAGCATTGGTTTACCGTACTTGCCATTAAGCTAACACTTGGCATTGCTGATAATAAATGCCATGACTTCATAATATTAGCAATTCTGAATACCTGCTATGGAGTAATCACTGTAAAAACTGGTACAAACCATTGTCCAGGTACAAACTGTTAAGTTTCGTAGAAAGTTGAATTTGACACAGACGAACGGAACAGTTTGACTTAAATCTAGGAACGCTGTCGGTATTCTAGTGCAAGTCTGAACATTAACAATTTAAAGTACTTGTGAACGGTTTCAAAACTGTATTCTCACATCACTTAATTTCATTAACAACAATAAAACACAATATTAATACACGTCTATCACCAAATAACTCAGAGAAGTACTAGTTCGACATGCTTAATGGACTGGAATAGTTCTACATTATTTAAACACATTTAAGTATCCTTGAATCACATAATTTGCCAATTTGATGTTTGACTTTTCAAGATTACACACATTTTGAACGCACAATATGTAATCAGCTTTAAAGGATTTGTGATAGCATTAACTCTCTTTGGCAATATGAGTTAACTCAAATGTACATATATGTTGCTTCTTGCTTCATACCTTATTTGGTTAAAATTAGTCCAGGGGTTTTTAAGAAGTCTCTTTATGCCCCCTTGTGGCGCCCCTGGGGGTGGAGGGTTGGGGGGGGGGGGGGGGCAGCTCCTTCATTAGAACAAATCTGAATTCCCTTCCTTAAGGGTTGCTTCCTACCTAGTTTGGTAAAAATTGGTCAAGTGGTTTTGGAGAAGAAGAAAATATAAAAAGTTTTAGTCAACGGCCGTCGACGACGACACAGTTAAATCGACTATCAGGTGACCTAAAAACTGCTCACATGCATCAGTTGTAACAACACATTATAATACACGTAATAACAACTAAAAAGTTCTAAAACAGCAATACAATTTGTAATTCACCCCTTACACAGAAACTGTGTTGTTGAAATGTAGATAAAACGTAGATAAAACGTCACTCACTGAAGGGATATACATATACTATAAGTGTTAAAGTCACAGTGTGGATCAACAGAAGAAAATACTTCAGAGATCTCCACTGACCCCTACACACATAAGGACATACAACACGCAACACAGGTTTATATAAAATACCTATCGTATCTGAGTTATCAAATAATTTAAAAGTAAATTGAAATGTAAAGTCAAAGACGTTTTCATTGTGTATGGAATGTGCCCGTGGCTGATGACTTGAATAAATTGTGATATACACGGACTTAACGTCTATATTTGTGTTGAATGCTCTAAAACTATGAATACAATTAAAAGTACATTTGAAATGAAATTCGAGACAGGTGAACCAAAATTCAGAGTTTGAAAGATGAACTATTTCCGAAAACAACAACATTAAAACTAAAAAAAAAGTTTTGAAACTATTTACTTCAACAATTTACGTCACTATGTCAACAAGACTCAAACTCAGTAATTTAAACATCAAAGCTCACATCTTTGTAATTTGACATTGTGATTAAGGTATTGGTAAGGCCAATAATTAGTTACATTCTAATTCACGAAGATTTCTAAGACGGAAAGACTGACAGGTAATGACAACAGCGGTTTAGATTCAAGACATGTATACGGGCCATGGGTTGAGATGAATAACTCTGGCAGTAAAGGATGTTTGTTTAATTGAGGTTTAACGTCCCTTCAACTCATGTTTAGGTCATATCGAGTCGGTTTCTACTTGTGACAGTCCGCACTGATGGCGACTTTATAGTACTGTCTCACTGAAATATCAAGCTACAGACCCACTGACATGATACTTCACTAGGCCACATTGTCCTGACACCGAGCAGACACGTCTTTATTCTACGCAGAATGCTGAGTGCTTAGAAGGGAGTGAAAATATTACCTAATTCTAGCGTCTTATGTTTGACGCGGCCGAGAATCGAACCAATGCTTTTCGGTTCACGAAGCGAACACTTTACAGACAAGGGAAGGTAAGTATTGTTCAAGTATTGTTGACATTGATTACTACCAAAGCATACACATAATCACGTATATAAGTAAAAGCTGAATATCCCGTGTTACATTTGTAAACATAATTGTAAATGTAAATTCAAAACCACTTTTTTGTATTCGAAGCGACCTCAAACCAAGTGCTGCCCTTAGGAAAGTACTCGTGGTGAAAGGTCTGAGAGTGGTTGAACGATTAACGTACAAGTGGACCTAATTTCTTATAGCTTACATCATGAGATAGTGCCACGAGGGCTACTCTGACAAATACATACACGAACTTGTTCAGTAGCTCCTCTAGCTTTTGTGTAGAAATGTAATCGGATAAAGACATTTCTTTACGACAAATTTCACAAAAAGCAACAGGATTTAAACCAGGTAAACAATTTCATATAATCCGCCTTATTTTACTTTGTTATCCGTCAATTCAAGCGTGAAATGGTCTTAAGGAAGATTTCATTTATTGTAAAAAGAATATTTTGTTCTGAAGAAAAAGTGAAATATTTTCTGAACATTCTTCGTCACACCCTTTGTCAACATAATGGTTTTTAAATGCATAATGTAAATATAACATACTACAAGGTGTATATAGATACTGTACATTTAAAATGGATATATAGATATTAACTGTTCAATAAATTAAATCTACCAATTTAGAAAATGGCCACTACTTCGTATGTAACCATTGTGAAGTTTTTCACATTCACATAATATTAAAAAAAAAATAGAAAAATTAGTAAATCAAAAAACCAAGACGATATTCTAGGCCGTAAGTCCATGGACATTGGCAAACAATAAGAAAACGTTGGAC
>JAUMGZ010207490.1:0-12146 GCA_032359645.1 Pododesmus macrochisma | reverse complement strand
GACACGCGCGTCACCCGTACTGGGGTGAATCCGTAGCCCGACCGCATCCCGAACGCAGCGAAAGTTCCTCATGCACTTAAAGTGCTACGGCGTGTCTGCGTGCTCCCAAATCCGTACTGAGGCGGTACTCACAACGTACGGATCCCCAAATTTTGCCAACGTTTTTGCAAGTAGACATCACGCACTTGCAAGTACGACGGATTGGGACCACGGCTTTACAGACATATGATTTATAAAGCAGTTATACTGTAAATGCCATACACAATATACATGCTGTATTGAGATTGTGTTGTATTTTAAACAGACTTGCACACAGTTCATGACAAGAGAAACGTTCGTCGATCAAATACATTAAACTGCGTATATTCAATAGGCATTTAACATGCAACATTTAATAAGTGCTTACAAGATGTAACACACAGATTTAAAAAACAAAAGTGCAATGTGTAGGAAACAAATGTTGATAGAATCATTTTCCGAAAGTTTTTTTTTAAGAGAATCTTAGGTACATATTTTTTCGAAGTATTATTTCTCCCAAAGTCTGGAAATGTGTTTGATATGTTACATATATGTTTTACCTAATTTATGTTCTTTCCTGGTCAACCTCTGTGAGTTGGTAAGAACTAATTCTAGAACTCTATACTCAGACACTTGTTAAAAATTCTTTACTTTCTTGATTCTTTATGTGTTCATTTTTGATCATGTTCTTGCCTCGATTTAATGTTTCTAATGAACAAACCATGCAAATAAAACGAACGTGGTGCGGTTTCCCTGATTTAACAATAGGATCAGAAAACGCAGTGGCTTGTGAGGCGAATCATAAAACCCGGAAGTTTAGGTTTACACACAGAAACAATTTGTTTACCATCCCGCCAACAATTAAAATCTGACTGTCATCAGATTTCATGATCTATTTCTGACTTATTATTGCATTTTTTTTCTTTAAACTCTAATTCTGAATTCCCCAATGCAGTTTATTGTATGATGTGGTGAAAGTATTTTTTATTAAATTATGTTTTTGCTAGGGCTTATTGGCCATTGTGTTAGTATTAATTTGTAAAAAAAATACCCTTTTGAGACGGTGTACTCTAAAATGCATGGATGAATTGAATTTTCTTTCATTCTTATTGTTATCTTGATTTTATGTGTTTATTTAACTAAGTAAACTAAGAAAATGATAATTTTATCAGAGTCACAATTACGAAACTAAAACTCTTTAAAAATAAAACCACCACATGTCTTGCGAGGAAGTCATTAAACCCCGAAGTTTAGATATCCTATTGGCGTAGCTTGGGCTGTAAAAATGACCGAGGCAGGTGGTCTGGGAGGCGCAGCCCCCTCTCCCAACTTAAGCTAGCGACATTTTTATATTATGTTCCCATTTTTTTACCGAGGCAACTGCCTCAGTGCAAGCTACGCCTATGGCGCAGGCACGAGAGGCAAGTTTCAGATTACATTTTTGTATGCTATAAATCGGTTTTAACATCCCGGAAAACAGTAGTCTGACTGTGATTTTAATGACGATGTGATGCCATTTCGGCAAACATTTGTCGTCGAGGTAAAGTTAAATATTTTAACTATTGTTGTGCGAGATGGAATTATCTCGGTCGAGTTTAAAGGTTGAAGAACATTACTGAATCAATATTCAACATTAAATATTGAACGTTGAACGTTGAAAGATGAATACTGCAACAGTCATGTTCACGTTGTAAAACGTACACATTTCTAAATAAACGTTTAACAGCGTAATTATGTAAAATTGAAAGAGGTTGGCTAGTAACCAAACCCAGCAAAGCACAAGCATAATATTTATAGGTATTTTTTAATATTAATAAATGAATTATTAATATTAAAAAAGGAATTATTAATATTTATAAAAGGAATTTTTAATATTAAAAATTCTATGCATTTTATATATATCAATAAATCAATTTTTTAATATTAATAGTTAATTTTTTGATATTAATAAATCATTTTTTAATATTAATAATTCATTTTTTAATATTAGAAAATGATTTTCTAAAATTTATAAATAAGCCAAGGAATTATTAATACTAATAAATAATTTATTAATATTAATAAATGATTTTTTAATATTTATAAATGATTTATGAATATAAAAAAGAACTATTAATATTAATAAATGAATTATTAATATTAAAAAATCCTCTATTTTGTCAACGATGGCTTGCCATAGGAAAGACCACCAGGGGACAGCTGCGCTTTAGATACGTAAGTATATTAGAATTGTATATGTATGTATCTAATTAAATTGAGACTAGAGCTGCTGGTGCCCCGAACACTACTCTGTACCAATCGGAAAACCACTCGGGTCTTTCCGTCATTCTTCAGAAAAACACCTCGAGGGTATATGGCGTAGGAATATGCAGTTATTCAGACTAAAATATTGCTAGCTGTACTGCCGCCCTGTGTTAATCGCCAAACAGTTTGACTTCGCAGTGCTGAAGGAAGGTTTTGAGCTCGAACTTTTCTATATTTAATCTACATTTAGTTATTTCATCCTCATTACTACTTAATGGTACATAACATTTTCATCGGAGTTGCACAATGTCAAACAATATACTTTTTGTAGATCAATCTATGTTGTCTATGGCGCGCCATAGATACAATATGGTAGATTACTCAGTACCCCCGAGTTATTTTTCTGAAGTATGACGGAAAGGCCCGAGTGGTTTTCCAATTGGTCTTTGTACTTGCCTAGCTTCCTCTGCTGCATGTAGATTCATGTATATGCCATGTCAAGTTTGTTTATGCTTAGATGAACACGAGCAGTGTACCCACACCTTCAGATACGCAAGTATCGAAGAATTTATTGTATTTTGTTATATTAAGAATCGGATCTCAGGGTACAACATTTGAGGCACCATTTTGATGGAGCAAACCAAGTTTGGGTACGCTTGAACAGATGATTTGTTAGAAGCTTTATCAAGCACGAAGCAATTTTTTGGCCCTTGGCACCCCGAATATCAAAATAACGAGATAACTATAAATTGCATGCAGGAAATATTTTTTACGGGAGAGATTTATCATATTAGCATGTTAATATTTTTATATCTCTGAAGTGTTGATTTAGAATCATTAATGTTCATACTGAAAATGTAAGTGATAATCAAACATTAGTTAAAACACGTGACATATGTATTTCTTCAATCCAAGCCCAAAGTTACTTCCTTGTTCCATCGTGTGACGTACATGTGTAACAACAGATCAGCGGCCATGAGTTGTCTTACAACATTTAAAACATTTTACATATCAAAAAGTATAGGTTCCAGAAAAAGGAAAACAACACAAATACAAAAATATAAACAAAGTGTTGCGTGTAAGTGAACTTACTGGAAAAGTGACTTTACACAGAGGGTCCAACGGGAATGATAGAAAACATGGAAGACACGTTTACTACGAGTTTAGATATGACATATAAGATTGGCCTATGAACTTGACCTAAGATTGACATTGAAATTTAACTTTTTTCATTTTCAAAAGTTATTGTAGGAAAACCTTTCACCCAAAATCAGACATCTTGTACAGGCGTTATTGTGGGAAAACCTCTCGTCTAATCAGAGTGTAGCATTGTCATTAGACATGCGCAAAAACACGGGCATTGGAACTAAACCTTAGGATTCTTATCAAAAGTCAAGTCACTTTATTAGGAAAATAAGGCCTTCATTTACAGAAGTGTTTGCGTACCAAGACAGGGAAACATCCCCAAGTCTTCTTACGTGGGTATTGCTCGGGATAGATATTTAGACAGTGTTGTTGTTTTCTGTTATGTTAGCGGGCAGAGTTCATACAGTGATATAGGTGTATCAGGATACCTGTTTTTAGAAAATGTGAATTGTGTCAGGACTATATACATATACACGTGCTCGATTTGCATGGATCTTAAAATCAGATGAATAGAATTAATGCTATTTTAAAAATATATCGCTATCCAACCTAACTTCGTCTGCATACTATTGAGGTAAATTGACCGATTAGGAGGCGGGTATTTGTGAATTGTTTTCAATATTTCGCTGGCTTGAAACCTGGCATCTAACTTATCAAATAATATTCATTTTATGACACAGCATCTGATTATGGCACTACAGTTTAAAGTTCGTTTGATTGAAGTAATTGTTTTTAGTTACCGGAGTGTGTATGTAACTTTAAGTAGGGACAACTTTTCGAAGCGGGTAAATGTAATAAGCAGGTGTTTATTGCATACAAGTCTACATACAGAAGTAGATATGTGTACATGTATGTAGGAAAACAGGTTTTCACAAACGAGAACACCTTGTACACATCCACATCAATTTTATACTGATTTCATGGACTTGTTAACAGGCTTTTTATAATTATCAAATTAAACTATTTATAATTTTCGTCTAGCTTTTAGGCTACATTTTGTTATTTTTTGTAGCTATGCTCGTGTCTAGGCATCTGGATTGAAGGTCACGTTCAACATTAAAACATCAATATATAAATTCCATAAGTAAAACGAATGAAAATATAGAAACGGTTGCAAAAATAACTAAATATTAAAAGATATAAACAGTAACTTACCCAGACCATGCTTCAGACGGTACAGAAACAATTCCAATGACAATAATACACAAAAACAAATGCTGAATGTAATTCCTGACCAAGTCCATGTTTAAAAAAGTCTTATTGCGACTTTACCCAAGTCTCTTGCAAACATTTGGAAGAGGAAGTTAAATATTTCTTAAATATATACACATAATTGTCACGTGATTAGATGGCGTATGCTGACAGTTTTTTGTGCGCAAAAAATATCGCTTGGTTAAATGTGGATTGCCATTGTATGGGTTTCATTCGACGTTTAAAGAGAATCAACACACAATGTGTATACACATGCATCTCATATAAGCGCATACCTTTTAAAAAATAATCAATATTTAGATTGAATAAAGTTCGCGTAATATATTAATCATTAAAGGTAAATATGCAACATTATCATTCTATTATTCATAATTAACACATACCGGTGTTTTAGCCCCTTTATGTGATATACGTACGTTCGACCGCTATTCAATTCTTAACCAACTTTAAACAAAAAGCCTATAGGGCTTGCGTCCAGCTAGATATCCCGTGAATCGAAGCCTTTGTTACCCTATTGGCGTTGTGAAGTTGACTGTCGATAAACCCATGTACTAAAAAATAACCTGACCCCCCCCCCGAGATAAAATAAACGCACCTTCAAACAAATATCTCATATGAATACTTACTGTAAAATGTGTATGGCATGGTCCAAAAACTGTATGAGAAGTAACAGCAGCATTTTGAAATTAATCTCGCCCTAAAATTAACCCCTCGGACTGACTCCATTTTTAGCCGCAACGCCAAACAAAAATCTCATAACAATGCATCTTTGTAGAAATTCTTCACACTATACGAGGATGCGCATATCGTTTTGCCGTTTTGATTGTTGTATTTTTCTCAGAGTTATGACCATTTTTAACTTTGTTAAAAATATGGTTGAGAATTTAATCAAACCTTGTGAGCGCAACTCCTCCTAAAATGTAAGTCGCATAGCAATGAAACTTTACATTCACGCTTGACACTACACTAGGTTGCGCATATCGTGTTGCTGTTGTGATTGCTATATTTATCTTAGGGTTGTGGCACTTTTATTTTTTACTTATATGGTTTACAGTGTAACCAAACCTTTTCAGTGCATCTCCTTTACAGAATCAGTTGAATCACAATGTAACTTTGCGCTGGTACTTGGCACCATATGGGGAAACGCATCTTGTTTGCAACACCCAATTTGTAAGTATGTCTGTCACACTTTTTTGTGAACGCAACTCCTGCAGTTTACGCCACCCTAGATACTTGAGACGATAATGGACTACAATTACATATACCATTACGACCCAGCCAACACATGAATTGGGTTCCATTTTGAATGTTGTCTTCACAAACGTCTCTGAATATATGACATGCAATATGCCTATCATGCTGTCGTTTTGCGTATGGAATTATAAACATATAAGCAAAAAAAGGTATTCATTTGCTTTCATTTTCTGCAACTTAATGTTTTTCTTGGTTTATCCTTAATCTAGATGTACATGTAATAGCTACCGGTAGGGGACATGTATTCCGATATTTGTACTCTCTGAATGCTTGTTATAGACATCTTTGATGGAAGCGCGGTCATTGCATCCTTCCTCCCTTATAAATTGCCTTGATAGAATCAATGCCATTGAACCCCTCTTTTTATGAATAGCTTTGATAGAAGTACTATCTGCTATTGAAGCCCTCCTTTTTATGAATAGCTTTGATAGAAGCACTGCCATTGAACCCCTCTTTTTATGAAAAGCTTTGAACCCTTCTGCTTAGGTCACCTGAGCCGAAGGTGACCTATTGCAATCCGTCTTCGTCCGTCGTCCGTTAACAATTGAACATTTTAAACTTCTTCTCAAGAACCACCGCACCTATTGACTTCAAACTTTGTGGAAATGTTCATTAGGAGGTCCTGACTAAGTGTTGTTGTTTTTCGGGCCGATCCGAAAACCAAGATGGCCGCAATGGCCTCTGATTGGCTGAGACATTTTCAACTTCTTCTCAAGAACCACTGAACCAATTGACTACAAACTTGGCAAAAATGTTTATTAGGAAGTCCTGACCAAATGTTGTTGTTTTTTTGGCCACTCTAAAAACCAAGATGGCTGCCATGGGCTCTGATTTGCTGAGACATTTTCGTTTCGACTTCTTCTCAAGAACCGCTGAACCAATTTACTTCATACTTGGTGTAAATGTTCCTTAGGAGCTCCTGACCAAATGTTGTTGTTTTTTGGGCTGATCCGAAAACCAAGATGGCCACCACGGCCTCTGATTAGGTGAGACGTTTTTTACTTCTTCTCAAGAACTGCTGAATCAATTGACTTCAAATTTGTTAGAAATGTTCTGTATGGGGTACTGAGGAAGTGTGATCCAGATGGACCTTAAGACAAAATGGGCCTCTTGTTGGATATACATACAAATTAAAAGTTTTTGGAAAATTCAGCAAGATATATTTTGACAAAACACCAATGTCATTTGGTTAAATGTTAAGGTCACAGATGCCTTACAAGATTAAAAAAAATGCCAATTTTCTCTATAAGTACATATCCCTTTGTATAGAAAATTCTTTTAAATAATGCCAATAAACCTTCAAGAGATTAGAAATGTTGTAAAAGAGGCATGTTCTCTTTAAACCCCCAGATTTTGCAGTAAGTATAAATATGTGATAAAAATAAAGATTTGTTAATGTCAAGGGGGCCCAATTAGGGCAATATGGACAAAATCATTAATTCTTGCTTTCAACAGCATCAGTTCTTCTTAACTGCTGTACAGATTTCAATAACATTTGATAGGACGCATGCTTGGAGAAAGAGGAATCTGCATTATACAATAGAAGGGGACAATTGACACCCCCCCTACCCCTCCCAACTCCTAGGGGGCCCTGCACGGAGGCAAAAACTGTCAAAATTAGGCTAAACTACAATTATTTAGTCTTATACTAATTGCTTAACTGTTACATCTCTTGTTATTCAAAATGCATTTTACCTATGTCCATGTACTCAGGGTGACCGTTAAGGTCCATCGGGCCTCTTGTTTATGAATAGCTTTGATGGAAGCACTGCCGCCCTTGAACCCCTCTTTTTATGAATGGCTTTGATAGAAGCACTGCCATTGAATCCCTCTTTTTTATGAATTGCTTTGATAGAAGCACTGCCATTGAACCCCTCTTTTATGAATAGCTTTGATAGAAACACTGTCATTGAACCCCTCTTTTATGAATAGCTTTGATAGAAACACTGCCATTGAATCCCTCTTTTATGAATAGCTTTGATAGAAACACTGCCATCGAACCCCTTTTTTTTATAAATTGCTTTGGTAGAAGCACTGCCATTGAACCCCTCGTTTTATGAATAGCTTTTATAGAAATGGTGTTAGTGTCTTTCTTCTGGTCACACAAATAACTTCATTTAAAGCGTAGGCAGTGCCCCCCTCTCCCTGATAGAAATCGAACTGCTGATATAAAAAATCAACACTAATTCCTGATTTTAACAATTCGAATTTTTCATCAAGAAATCATTTCATGACATCAATAATTTAACTCTTGATATCAAGAATTCGAATTTTTTTTTATAAAAAAAATCGGGGGAAATAGTGCAACGGCGCCCTATTGTCATTGTACCTCTCCCGTTTTAGATAACTTCCTAGGCAACGTTGTCATCTATGGAGTTTTTACTTATACTTGTATAAAGTACTGTCATAATCCATTGACTTCATTGTGGTGTTTTCAGGAAGAAACGTTGGAAAAAATAGACAACATTGTAATGTGATTTGAATTTAATTGGCGGTTTTACTTCGTAGATTTAATTTATCGGGGTTTTATCTATTCAAAATTCATTTCCCTTTGAGTTCGTTGATGAAGATTGATTTGGAGCTTGGCTTTGGGTCAAAAGCAAGGTTCTCTTCCACTTAGTTGGTCTGACGTCATTATTCAATGCCTGTTTCATTCCATGGCCGTAACTGGGGTATCATAAAAGACGAGGCAGGGAGTCTTGGAACCTCTCCACTGGCCACATTTTATATATTATATATTATACTATATACTATATGATATTTAGCAAAATTTGAGTCGAGGCATTTATGATGACTTTTTGAGGAAGTTTGTTTGTCAATAACCTTTGTACTGTTGATCCTATATTTTCTTTTGTTATTATATACGTTTCATTGTATTATACAGAATCTCAAGAATATGTCAAACCCTAAAGATGTTTATGTTTATATCATGAAGCATTTGATCTTGTCTTAGATTTATGGAGTTAAAACATCTCATAAAAAGTATTACAGAAAGTATGCAGATTTGTCATTTGAGTAAATAAATTTAAGATTCACTTAAATGTGTTGCGATATTTAAATTTACAAATCGTTCTATTTGATTCACTTTCAAAATAACATCTTAAACAAAACCATGTTTGAATTAATGCATCACATTTTAGTTGCTCTCTTCCTCGTTTCTCATTCCGGTTACTATTGCATTCACTATTTCTAGGAACTATAAGCTAGTTCGCTTTGTTCCTTCTAATTTGAACACACAAACGAATCAGCTTACAATGTACTAATTACTACGATGGATGTTGGTGCACTTTATTTTTATTGTTTTAATACTTCGTTTGCATTAGTGTATCACATTTCACTGTTTGTACGAACTATTAGCTAGTTTCCGTATCCCGGAATCCGCTTGCTTCCTTATAATTTGAAGGTGATCCACCTGAATTACTCCATTAAATAAAGGAGAATAGGTCATGTTTCAGGGTCGTAGCCTGGGGTAAGTCGGGGAGGGGGCAACCCTTTTTTGTTCTGTCGCACACATATATTTGCCGACATGACGGGAATTTTGTCATTTTAAAATTTGTTCTTAAGTTTGGAGGGAAGTGAAACAGTTTATCTTGTCCGCTATTGGACTTTAAATCTTTTCGATGTTGAACTGTTTATCTCGTGTCTATTGAACTGCGCACCTTGTCCGCTATTGAAATGTTGAGCTTGCCAGATATTGAGCTGATAGCTTGTCTTGTCCTCGTTTTGACTTTTTATTTTGTCTCTTTTTACCTGTTTATCTTGTCCGCTGTTTAACTGTTTATCATGTCCGTAATTGAACTATTTAATCATGTGTCTATTGAACAATTTTTTTCGCTGTTAAACTGTTTATCTTGTCCCTTAATGAACTGTTTATATTGTCCGCTGTTGAACTGTTTATATCGTCCGCTGTTTAACTGTTTATCATGTCCGTTGTAGAACTGTTTTTCATGTCCGCTGTTAAACGGTTTATCAGGTCCGTTATTGAACTCATTAGCATGTCCGTTGTTGAACTGTTTATCTTGTCCGCTATTGAACTTATTATCATGCCCGCTATTGAACTCATTATCTTGCCCGCTATTGAATGGTTAATCATGTCCGCTATTGAACTGTTAATCATGTCCGTTGTTGAACTGTTTATATTGTCTGCTGTTGAACTGTTTATCATATCCGTTGCTGAACTGTTTTTCATGTCCAATGCTGAACTGTTTTTCATGTCCGCTGTTGAACTGTTTATCATGTCCGTTGCTGAACTGTTTTTCATGTCCACTGCTGAACTGTTTTTCGTGTCCACTATTGAACTGTTTATCATGTCTGCTATTGAACTTATAAGGATGCCCGCTATTGAACGGTTAATCATATCCACTATTGAACGGTTTATCATGTCCGCTGTTGAACAATTTATATTGTCTGCTGTTAAACTGTTTATCATGTCCAGTGTTGAACTGTTTTTCATGTCCACTGTTGAACGGTTTATCTTGCCCGCTATTAAACTTAGTATCATGTCTGCTATTGAACTCATTATCTTGCCGCTATTGAACGGTTTATATTGTCGGCTGTTGAACAGTTTATCATGTCTGCTATTGAATTGTTAATCATGTCCGCTATTGAACGGTTTATTCTGTCCGCTGTTGAACTCATTATCATGACTTTTAATGAGCTGTTTATCATGTCTGCTATTGAATGGTTAATCATGTCCGCTATTGAACGGTTAATCATGTCCGCTATTGAACGGTTTATTCTGTCCGCTGTTGAACTCATTATCATGACCGTTAAAAACTGTTTATCTTGTCCGGTATTGAAATCATTATCATGTCCGGTATTGAACTGATTATCTTGCCCGCTGTTGAACGGTAACATGTAATCTTGTCCGCTATTGAACTGTTTATCATGTCAGTTATTGAACGGTTCTCGTGTCCGCTGTTGAACTGTTTATCATGTCTGCTGTTTAACTGTCTATCATGTTCGCTGATGAACTGTCTATCATGTCAGCTGTTGAACTCATTATCGCATCCGCTATTAAACGGCTAATCATATCTGCTATCTAATGGTTAATCATGTCCGTTATTGAACGGTAACTCATGTCCGCTGTTAAACTGTTTATCTTGTCCGCTATTGAACTGTTTATATTTTTCGCTGTTGAACTCGTTATGATGTCCACTGTTGAACTGTTTATCATGTCAGCTATTGAACGGTTCTCATGTCCGCCGTTGAACTGTTTATCATGTCTACTGTTTAACTGTCTATCATGTTCGCTGTTGAACTGTCTATCATGTCAGCTATTGAACTCAATATCTCGTCCGCTATTGAACGGCTAATCATGTCCGTTATTGAACTGTTTATCTTGTCCGCTATTGAACTGTTTATATTTTCCACTGTTAAACTCAATATCATGTCCGCTGTTGAACTGTTCAACATGTCCTCAATTGAACGGTTCTCGTGTCTGCTTTTGAACTGTTTATCAGGTCCGTTATTGAACTCATTATCGTGTACGTTATTTAACTGTTTCCGTCATAATAGGACTGTCTGTTTGTTTCCGTTAATCATATAGCGATAACTGTGGCGCTTTAGTTTTCAAAAGTTAATTCTATTGTATATGAACAAACATATCAAGTTTGGGTTGTCTCGCTTGATTTCAGTTTTAGTGTTCGAAGTAGCTGAAACACGTCATTTCCCTACATTAGTTCTTATGAAATTATCGTTTCGACTAAACGAAATTATAAACCCAAACCAACTCACGAAAGCCCAGAAGGTTCATGCAAAATTGCAAATTCGAAATTCGAAATTCTACATCTGATCTGACAAATTAGAATCCTTGATCCACAAAATCCTAAGTCAGAACCAATGTATAAATAACTTTGATGGTCTGGTATTTTGAGTATTGAACGTCCGTCCTCCCGATCCCTGGACATATTTACGAAGAAACAGTACACTTACCAAAACCCCTCAAAATTATGATATCTCCTACTACATAATAAAAACTAGATTTACGCAATCACAAATGTGCATATACCCGCACTCAGCATCCCTTTCAAGAACCCCAATCAAACATGCACAATGGTATTTGAAAAAAAATATATCTTTAAAAAAATTATAACAATTTCTCAAAATAACAAGATTTTTTAAATGTTTTGCTGTTTCTCCCTAAAAATTGGGCAAATCCAAAATCCGAAGCTGATATGCACATCTACATCATATTATACTCTAACATCCTACCAAGTTTCGTTGAAATTCATTCATCTGTCTAGGAGAAGTTCCTCTGACAAGAGTTAATT
>JAUMGZ010207479.1:0-12149 GCA_032359645.1 Pododesmus macrochisma | reverse complement strand
ACAATAGCCTTTGACCCAAAAACGTGTAACCTGATTTTGATCCAAGAGTGACACCTCAACAATCTTAGGTCTCTATGTGTTGAACTCCATAGGACTTTCCTCTAATTCAGAATGGTAATGAAATGTACGGGTAGTTGGATAAGGGTACTGAATTGTAATTATTCACATCTCTGATGAGTTTGGTACATCCAGTTTTTAGTTTGACCACTGTGAATTTGTTGAATGAATGTCCGAGGGCGTCCTGGTGGTGCCTGGTCACAAATATTTTGTTATGTGGTTTTATGTATGCTTTCATTGCTACTTGATATTTGTTGGCGTTTTCCTTGGTCATCAGTCCCTCAGATTCAGATGTCTTCCTTCCTAAACTGGAGCACTTCAATAACAAGTACTTACAACAAGTCTGAACTTCCATAAGCAGTCCTATATATTATACAAACTTGCAAGTTGAATTTAAATCTGCTACTAATAAAATGATAACTAGAGTTCCGCACGTCTACAGGGCCATCAAGAAGATGGCAGTTTGTAAGGAATAAAGATTTGGTCGTGATAATCTCACCTGAGGCTCTAAGCCTTCTAGTCAATATTACCCAATTTATGCCCCTAAACAAGAGGCCCATTGGGCCTTAACATCCATCTGGATAAAATAGGCCTAATGAGGAACTAATTTCTTGGCATTTGAATGCTTTTGACCCCAGGGTCATGCCTTGAACAAACTTGGTTCTCTATGCCCTTAAGTTACTAAAAACCAAAACATAGGCAGTACAATTTCTTGTTAATAAGATGATTTTGTCAAATTTTCCCAATTTGGGCCTACAAATTGGCAACCTCTTGGGGCCAGACCCCATCATTTGAACAAATTTGAACCCCCTAGGGGTGCCTTCTACCAAGTTTGGATGAAATTGGTCCAGTTGTTTTGGACAAGAAGTCAAAAATATGAATAGTTATGTTATAGTGTTGAACTTTGACCCCAAAATGTGTAACCTATTTTTTGACCACAGGGTCATGCATTTAACACACTTGGTTTTCCATGCCCTAAGTCGAAAATGCTTAAAAGTAATATATTTGCTATATAGTGTTGAATGTTGTCCCTAAAACGTGTAACCTATTTTTTACCCCAGGGTCACAACTTGATTCTCGGTGCCACAAATTTACTAAATGCCAAAGTATTTAGCTCTATTGACCTTTTAGTTTTTTATTAGAAGATTTTTGAAAATTTGCGCAATATTTCCCTTTTGTGTCTCTAGAAGCCAACTTCATCGTTTGAACAAATTTGAAGGATGCTTCCTACTAAGTTTAGTAAAAATTGGTCCAGTAGTTTAAGAGAAGCAGTCGAAAATGTGAATAGTTTATGCTGACGATGGACAACAGATACCTGGCGAGTTATGACAGGCTCAAGTGAGCTAAAAAGCAGGATAAAAACCACTCTCAAATGAAAATAATGCTATGCAATAATTGAAGTTATTGAAAAATAGTTTATTTTTCATATATCGTAATTTGATTTCACCATGATTAATCAACAAGCATATGCAAATATACTGAAACATGATATCGAACAAATCAATCTCATTACCACACTGGTCTAACTATCAACCAGATACACTGAACTCCTCTAGACTTTCCTCTAGTTCAGAACGGTAAAGTTTATGGATACATGGGTTAGAGTACTGTAAGTTATGACGATTATACACATCTCTGATGAAGGAAAATCCTGAGGAGTTTAGAACATCTGGTTTTTAGTTTGACCACTGTGATTATATGCCATGTAAGTGTTGCATTTATCGGTCATAAATCTTATTGTTTAAATATCTGGTAATTTTAATAAATTTCAGGAACAATGATTGCATCTTTTCGCATGGAATACATAAACGTTTTGTGTTAGGCTTTAATATAATTGGATATCAAATGAATGATTTCTTCAATATAACTATCAGCCTCTAAAAATGACTATAAATGATAGATTTTTGAATCTTGGTTAAGGAAGTTCAATTTCTGCAAATTAAAGTTACATAGATTGTTGATACAGGCCTTTTTTTTAACCCACTGACCTCTAAAGACATATTAAGGGTTAACAAATATCAAGTTTGAATTCTCTTCTTTCAAAAAGTTATAACAACAATTATTAATATATTAAATGGCAATATTTTTGCATATACATTAACAATAGATAAAAGACAAGATATTGAACTCTCTTACTCTTCTTTGTAAGTATTATTGCATAATTTTCTCTTGTTTCACAAGATACATAGTAAGAAAACAAAATCTAAATGTGAAATATATATACACATGTATAATCATTTAAAAAAAACTAAATCTCATAAGCGATGAAGAAATTGTAATGCTTTATAATTACTTTAAAACAAACCTAATAAATATGTGTAAGTATCATGTACAGGCTTAAATAATCTGAGTGTTTAAATGTTTGTTCAATTTGTTTTAAAATGGAAATTAATAAATGCATGTGGTTCAATCCAGTTTTATCTCTTTATAACAGTTGTTTACATTTATTGTATTCCAAAGTTTGTAAAAACAAAAAAAATCAAAATAAACTTTCCATAAATCTATAAAAAATGATGGTCCAAAATCCAATTTAACTTCTATCAAAAGTTTTCAATTGCAAATGTTTCTATTTTGCTTTTACTTTTCTGAGATATTTACAATAACTTTCTTCTTCAATATAGTTACAAATCATTTGTTATCCTATGTGAATTTTAAACTATTGGCTTATATCACCACGCCACACATAAAGACTGTGGATGCTGGGATTGTTGTTATTATCATTTCCAATCTAATTTCTTTTTATTGTGCATATGAATTATTATAAATACAAATTCACCAATTGTTTAATCTCCAACAGTTTAGTATATGTTTATACATTGTAAATTGCATGATTAACATAACAAAAGAACATGGCATTACAACAGCAACCATTTTACAATGACAAGTTTAAAGTTTCCAAACACAGTTGTAAAGAGACTTGACTGTATATAATCAGCAGGATGTTTAATTTACATGTGACTTATTCAATGCTTAACTTGCAGATCAAAACTTATAATTCATTATATCATTTGTATATAAATTTGGATTTCTGTGTCTTATAGCACTGAGGTATATCTTTTTACATCAGAACAATGTATGTATAAATATAGAAAAATAAATTAAGTTGTTATTACCTTGACTATATGCAGACTTGCTGTAGTATCATACTATTGCATGTATAATCAGCATGAACTTAAGTTGAATACAAAGCACAAACTAAAAAGTGACTTGAAAAACAGAGGCCTGCAAAGAGTACGTACAGAAAGATTTGTTTCCTGGGTGCCGTTTCACAAACCATGTGTAACTTACAAGTGGTTGTAACTAGTTACTTATACGTAAACTGGGTGTATGTGTATCTCTTACAACCGTTTCACAAAACCATATGTAAGTGTTTCAGTAGTTACGTATATTCAAATATATACGTCACTGCAAAACACTCATAATATCCCGCGCAAAATGGAACTCTTCAATGCCAGAGACTGACAAACATATAAACTAAGATTCCTTTATTTTTATATATATTTTTAAATTCTTATAAAATTGTTATATATTTTTTTGTTGCCGTATGAAATGTTATATGTATTGAAAAAGTTATTTTAAACATGTTAACTTGTTTTATTTGTAGTCTTGTATAATCCATGATGTAAACTGTTTATGTTTTCGTAAGCAAATGATCCCATATAATCAAAACAACAATGCAAAATCTTTCAGAAAGCACAAGTCACATTTATAAATACTGTTTATGGCAACAAGGTGGTAAATATTGATGCATTTGAGCTGCCATTTTGTTTGTTTTCATGGAAATACACTCGTTTGTAAGTTACGTACAGACTTACACCACCTCAGACCTAGTGTAAGTTACGTACAGTATTAACAAGTACTTGTAAGTTACCAGTGGTTTGTGAAACGGTCCAAAATATTTACATCAAGTTTACGTACAGACTTACAAGTACTTGTAAGTTACACATGCTTTGTGAAACGGTACTCAGGATATTTACAAGAAGCCCATGGGGCCTTAACGTCCATCTGGATTGGTATTTGAATATTTTTGACCCTAATGAAACTTACATGAAAATAGTATTTAAGTGAATCAAACAAAATCAACATAAACTAAAGCTGTTGCCAAGATGGCTGACTAATACCCCCTCTTCTGCAAAGTTATGTATTTCATGACACCTATTTTATAAAAGGGTCATAACTCTGATAAACAGCCAAATCAAAAAGAGGCCCATAGGGCATTAATGTCCACCTGGTTGAAATAGTCCTATTAGTGTTAATTTTTGGCATTTGAATACTTTTGCCTTCAACAAACTTGGTTATCCATTCCCTAAATTTAATACATACCAAACTATTAAACACTTGGCTTTCTAGGTTATAAGAAGATTTTTGAATTTTTCTCTTCAAATTTCTCCATTTGGGCCCCGAAAAGTGATACCCCTGGGGGAAGAGCCCCATATTTTGAACAAATCTTTCCCCTAGGGATGCCTTCTTCCAAGTTTAGATGAAATTAGTCAAGTAGTTTTGGAAAACAACAATTAACATATTTGCTATAAATATAGTGTTGAACTTTGACCCCAAAATGTGCAACCTTTTTTTGACCCGTGGGTCACGACCCTTGAACAAACTTTGTTCTCCATGTCCTAAAGTTACTACATATCAAAACATTAAGCTCTAGGCTGTCTTGTTTATTAGAAGAGTTTTCAAGATTTTGAAAAAAATCCCCCCTTGTTGCGCCCCCTGGGGGCAGTGCCCCTCCATTTTAACAAATATTAACTCCCTTCCCCAAAGATGACTTCTACCAAGTTTGGATGAAATTGGTACAGTAGTTTTGGAAAAGAAGTCGAAAATGAGAATAGTTAACATATTTGCTATAATGTTGTACTTTGACCCCAAAATGAGTAACCTATGTTTGACCCCAGGGTAACGCCTTGAACAAACTTGGTTCTCCATACCCTAGTTTATTAGAAGATTTTTGAAGTTTGGTAAATTTTCCCCCTTTTAGCGCTGAGTCCCTTCATTTGAACAAATCTGAATCCCCTTACCCTAGGGATACTTCCTACCAAGTCCAAAATGTGAAAAGTTTATGACGGACGGACGACAGATAAACGATAGACGACGGACGGGATTTGTATGAGAAAAGTCCACCTTGGACTAAAATGTAAACATGGGTGCACATTTTCAAAGTGTGGAGTTTTACCATATTTGGATGAAATGGGCAAAAATTAACAGGACAAGATTTGTCTAATAAATTCATAAAAGGGGCATAATTTCAATAAAATTACCTGAATTGACAATTCTAATTATCTCCGCTTGATATTATAAAAACAAAAATAATTTCCTTCATACACATTTTCATATGGAATAAAATCTTTTTATTAAGTTTTATTGAAATCCATTAAACGTTGTAGGAGGAGTTAAGCTTATGAGATTCACAACATGAATAAGTCTAACTATTTTCCCTTAAAATTGTCAGAACATAAATAATTTCCTTTATGCAAATTTTTTAAGGTGGTGTACTATCATTGTGTGAAGTTTAATTAAAATCCATTAAACAGTGTAGGTAGGAGTTGTGTTTACGAGATTCGTGACATGTTCATGTTACAAATCTAATTATCTGCCCTTGAAATCTTCAGACCAAAATAATTACCTTTGTGCACATCTTCATATGGTGTACTATCATGGTGTAAGTTAACATTGAAATTCATGAATGGTATACGAGGAATTGCACTTATTTGACTCATGACATGATATTGTAAAAGTCTAATTATCTCCCCTTGAAACCATCAGAATGAAAATAAGTTGTGATAACAATCTTACATGGTTCATGGACATACGTACGACTAGACAGACAGACAGACAGAGTGATTCCTATATACCCTGCAAACTTTGTTCACATGTGTATAATAAAACATCACAATCAATTATACAAAACCTTTACATGATTCAAGTTTTGTATATAACAGCATTATCACAGTTCATTTATTAATCATTAATTTTATAGATGTTTAACACACAATTTACATATCAATTATAATCTAACACTTGGCATGATGAAAATCTATGAATTAAAATATAAAACATATTTAATTTATAAACTGAAAAATTAACTATACAATTATGTATATACATATGGCTATGGCATTATGTGGACTTCATATAAAAATGTCAGTGCTTCACATTTTGCAAATATTATATTTCATATTAAAGAGGTCATAATTATGAACAGCAAACTTGTGGAATTTATGTCCCCTGCTAGATGGACATTTAAAAAAAAATTGCATTTAGTATCAAAGTAGACATGAATCTTGTCACTATGTACTTGCATACCAAATTTGGTTGAAATCAGACAATTTTTAGTGCAGTAAGTGTACGGAAAACGATTAACCAATGAGAATTTTGTAACCTCATAAATATGCAGGCATCGCATTGGCCAATAAACTTAGCACAAACCCTGTTCTTATGAACTGGCATACCAAATTTGGTTGAAATCGGACCATTTTTAAAGTCGATAAAGCATGGAAACTGATAAACCAATGAGAATTTACTAACCCAATTCACGCATCGCATTGACCTTTGAACTTAGCCTGAGTCTTGTCATTAACCAAATACCAAATTTAGCTGAAATCGGACCAGTTTTTGAGTAGTTAGAGCACAGAAACCCATTAACCAATAAGAATTTAGTAACCTAACTAATATGCGTAAATATGCACGCATAGCAGCATTGGCCTTAGAACTTAGCCGGAATATTGTCATTATGTACTTGCATACCAAATTTATGAAATCAGACCATTTTTAGAGCAGTTAGAGCACAGAAACCAAAGAGTGACAGACGGAGAGACTAAAATTAATATTGCCCAGTTTTCTTCAAAAAGCGGGGGGACGATTAAGTCTTGCTAATAAGGATGAATACTACCTCAGGGCCACAAAAATTATTTCTAAAGAACTATTTGTATATATATATGTAATCTTAATTTTTTTTTTAAAGTTTTATGTAATTTGCACATGTGTGTAAATTACTACTGTCTATCTATAGCTGTCTTTTGGATAACTGGCAAAGATTAAGCAATGATAAATAATGACAATGAATTTTTGCCTTCGGGTAACATTATATCCTGTAAATCTATTTCCTTACCACAATTTACGAATGACATATAATTAAATACATTAGTTGTCGCTTGATAATACATCAAAAGTACATGTATATATTATATTAAACTGAAGTGCTGCATTTAGACAATTATTTGTTGTATTGATACTAGTATCACATTTGATTAATTTTTAAAGTGAAAAAACAAAATGTTGACAAGATTTTTATGTTAAACTCTATATCTTGCGTAGTGAAAATTGATTTCAATAAACAGTTTTGAACACACACAACATTCAATTGTATCACATTTGGTAGTTATCTCATTAAAAATACTGTATACAAATTTTAAAACAAATTTGTTTAGTTTAAACATATTTTATTGTCCAAAAAAAAAATAAAAAATAAAAAAAAAGTATTGGGAACAAATTGGGTTAATTTATGAATGCCTCTTCTTTTAACATAAATTATAACATAACAAATATATAGTCATAATGAATATAAAACTAAAGTATGCACATATTGAAACAGCAATACACAGAATTGTTAACATTGCTAAATTACATATTATAATTAAGTATATAAGAACACATTCAATATAATTATGGTTGTTATTAACACTAGATGTAAAAACTTTTAAATATAAGTGCACCAATTAAGTAAAACAAATAAGTACCAACACAATGTAATAGTTATATACAATATACAATATTAAAAACAGACATCATATATATATATATTTTTTTTGATCATCACATTTGAATATCATAAAGACAACTTTCGTTAGTGTCTTATATATAACAGGTGCATATTTTCATCTGAAATGTTCAGTAAAATACACAATCATTGTACATATATTCTAAAACGGCAAGATAAACTTTTATGTTTTAAGGTGAATTTCACAAAATGGCAGAAAGACTTTCTTACTTAAGTTTTCGGTTTGCATTGCAATGACATTTGTTTGCTTAAATCTTATTGTTGGCTATAAGAATGCTCCAGCTAATAAACACTTTCACTTAACCAGAGATAGGCTTTAATCTTCTTTAATTATGAGTTCAAGACCTTGTTGTTGGTTATAACAATGTACTAGCAAATAAATGCTTTTTTCACAGTGACTAGACATATATTGCTCTATAATAACATGTTTAAGTGTATAGTGACCTTTTTGTCAGCTATAATGAGGTTCTAGTAAATGAACATTTTTCCTGATGATATGCATCATTATTCTCATGTGTTTCAGTGATAAAGTCACTTTAACTTCTACCAGTAAATTAGAAATAAAATGGAAGTCAGTTTACTTAGTAGAGAAAACTTAAGCATCCTTAGAATAGAAAAAACAATAACAGCGTAGCAAACAACTTTTAAAAATAAGGAAATTTACTCTGGTCCCATTAAACTTCAGCATCCTTAGAAAACCAGTAGCCAAATAGCAAGTAACTTACAAAAATATGGCTATTTCTTTGGTCCCAGTAAGAAATAAGCTCACCACTTTAGTGGCACAAAGTTAAATATTATTAAATGTAAGCACCATGACCTCACGGTGTTCCCTATGCTATACTATTGTTATTGCTATTGATGCTTCCATGACTGTAAGTTGATGTACTTCTCATTTCTCTATTCACTTCTTCCTGGATGTCAGCATTGGGACGGTTTCGCCGCCTCAAGCCTGTCATGTGATTAACGACTTCAACTTTATTAGACTGATCTTCGTCTATCCAATTCTAAAATGGATAAGATTGTAAACAATTACTGGGTGACTTTCAAACATTCAACTAGAAAACATAGTCAAGGACATTCTCATCACTTGGATCTTAATTTTCATAATTCTTATGTCCTTACCAATAAAAGGAGACTTCTGAAATAATTAAATGTGATATATGCACATTAGAGAATTCTACAAATTAGACAAGTGTGTTAAGTAAAAACTGCTTGAACGAAAATCTTGATCCAGTCTATTGAGCACTCAAATGACTTGAAAAAAGAAAGATAACTCTCACTGTATTTTTATGCATGCAGAATTCAGACAACAATGAATTGACAGCTTGACAGATGTACATTACCTTGACTTCATCACTATACATCCTGAGACTGAAATCATCTCTCTGTCGAAGTCGCTCTCCTTTATAGTAACTTGTAATCTACAAATATACAAAATTAGGGGTGTATTAATTCTTATAAAATACACTCTTAATCGTACACATTATTATCACACATGAGGCCCATTACGCCTTGATGTCACCCTGTAACCATTAAAAGTGAAAGCATATCTTTCAACTTGATTCAGTAAATATAAGGATTATATACAAAATTAAACAAGAGCACCACATAGCAGAGCATTATTCTGCCAAAATAGGCCTATAAGTTAATTTTTGGCATTGGAATACTTTTGACCCTAGGGTCTTGCCTAAAAGAAACTTGATTCTTCATGCACTTAAGTTACTTAATACCAAAGCAATAACCACAAGGCCTTCTTGTTTATCATAATAAGATTTTTGAAATTTTGCAAATTTTCCCCAGTTTGGCACCCCTTGCAATTAGGACTAGCCCAATCATTTGAACAAGAGGCCCAGTGGGCCTATATATCCCTCAACTGGTTTCAAGGCGCCATCATGACCTTGATTTTGCAAAGGCCCTCTAGTTTATTAGAAGATTTTTGAAGTTTTGTCAATTTTCCCCCCTTTTGCCCCCTAATGGTGCCCCCTGGGGGCCCAGCCCCTTAATTTGAACAAATCTGAACCCCCTTCCACTAGGGATACTTCCTACCAAGTTTTGATAAAATGGTCCAGTAGTTTAGGAGAAGTTGAAAATGTTAAAAGTTAACAACGAGGAACGGATTTGTATGAGAAAAGTCCACTTTGGACCTTTGGTCCCGATGGACTAAAAAGCAGGATAAAATGAAATCCATTAAACTTTATTTGTGGGGGGTATAAACATAACAGGCCTATTATATTTTTATGTTTTTTTTATATTGTAGATTGTTCCATTTGATTTATGAACTAATTCCTATAATGACTTACTGGAATGTCTGGATTCTCATCTTGCAATCTAATGTGATGACCAGTAAATATTAGTGTCTTTTCTTTACACATTATTTCTTCTTCCTCTGATAGAATCATCTCAACAACATGCTTAGAATGATCTATTTAAAACAGGAAAGAGATCAAACTGTCGCTACATTTTACAACATCAGATATACATAATTTTCAATTCATAGCTCAAAGTGACCATTTACAATTATATCTAGTACAATAAGGCATCAAGAATTATCACTATAGCAGCATTACATCTTCTGTAGGGCTAGATACAATAACATAGTATCAATGGTAATGTTAATATTCAAAATGTGCAAAATTTTCATTTAAGACCAAATGGAGTCATAAGTGATATTTATAAAAGACAAAGGATGTTATCTGTTTATAAAAAAAACGTGATGAAATGCTTTCAAGAATATTTAATAAGAATATATAATGCTATTTACCTACTTCAAAAGAGTAATCCTTTAAAGTTGATATCAACTTAGAATATCGACAAATGATCATTTAAGTTAAGTGACTGTAGCATGAAATAAAATATATCATTTACTTATCTTAAAACTTTGTATTGCAGTAAGAAAATTGGTTCCCGTTATATATAATAATAATACTAACCATCTATTAGACATAATTCATTGTAATTCCTAATAAAAAGGCTTATCATCCTAATTATCCACTTTAGTAAGAAATACTCACCATCTACATAATACACTTTATATTAAGTCCCTATAAACACATACTAACCTTTAATGGATACTAGTATCATCCAACTTTAGTCCCCATGAAAACTCTATCTATATCATCCAGTCTTAGTCTTCATAAAAATACTAATCATCTTTAAATAGATATCCTCGAATTTAGTACCTATAAATATACTTACCATCAATATCATCCACTTTAAGTTTACGCCTGTATTGTATTCTAAATAAGAATAATTCGAGGATGAAGGCCAGCACAATGTTCATCACAACCTTTAATAAACATTAACATTTCATCAAGTTGAACACAGAAATAAACATTGTGACATAAACAATCATGAAGATCATTTGGTATTATAATAATGATAAATATATATATCATGGTATTATGTGATGTTTGACCAACCAAGAAATGTTCAAAGATTAAGAACTATTTTCTTCAAAAATGCTTTAAGGTCACAAAGTTTTCTAATACGGTATTTTTGAGTTCTGTTTAAACATTGGTACTGTAAATTTGACTTTAGAAAAGAAACAGACACTATTAAAAGGTTAGGGTAGACAAAGAACTTTTAGTGAAGGTAACAAGAACCTACAGGAAGACGGATTAATATAAGTTTTTAACTTGTTTCTGAATCCCAGTATATGTAAATTTATATTATGTATGTACTATTTGTTATTCAAATAAAATACTGTTTAAACTAAGAACCAACAATAAATTTAAAATAGGTTGTGGACTATAGTATATTTACCATCATGACAATATAGAACATCATGAAGTAGGTTCTTGACCAATCTCCAACGTGGTGAGCATACCCTTCCTGTAAATACAAGGTGCATTTTTTATTGTATCAACTTTACATAATGACTGTAATAGTGAAAGTTGAAACTTTCTAAGGACGCATTTTAGAAAAGAAGGAATACCAAGTTTTCAAGATGTCTGCCAAAGTGAATATCAAAGATTTTTCATCATTCAAGTGCAAAAAAATACAGCTTTCCAGACATAAAATATTTGCCATTCTTTGGCCTTAACTTATATAAAGTTAGTTATATGCTATATTCTGAAACTATTTATTGATTTTAGAAAATAAAATGTTATATTAAACAAATCACTTTTTATAATAGTTTATATTCAAAGAGAGATAACTCTTGTAGCCTATGCTTGTTAACTCTTGTTGGTAATGTCCAGTCTTTTTCATTGAGTTTTTAAAACTCTGAAGAGTACTTAAAGCTGTAATATTCTCCAAAACGATATATTTCAATTCACAAAATTCAGCTACAAACGTCAAGTAAATACCTAGA
>JAUMGZ010207468.1:0-12149 GCA_032359645.1 Pododesmus macrochisma | reverse complement strand
GTATTCAAATGCCAAATATTTACTTTAATAGGCCTATTTCAACCAGATGGATGTTAAGGCCCAATGGGCCTCTTGTTGTTTTTGTGTTGCCTAGGTCGTTTCACTGATGCTCACGTCATTACCAGTATTGTGCATAGGCAGCTAATTGTAACACTGCAGTGTAATTATGTTAGTATTGAAAACCCTTGGAACACGTAAACAGCAAACCACTATGGGAACGTCATGATTAAAACCATTTGCTTAACTGGGAAAGAAATCAAGAACTTGATAGTATTTTCTTTGGATGGGGAAGTCTGTATAGTTTAGAAGAAACACTAACAATTGATTTAGGGATTGTCCTCTTTAAATTGCACTTAAAATTGCGTGTACACCCACTGTCATGTAAGTTTTGTATAAAGAATCGTCTTAATTGCTTGTATCTGTTTTCTTTCAAAGCAGTTTCTCTGCTTTAGCCCATAAGTCTATATGTATTATTAAAAAATATTCTTAAATCACAATTAAAGAAAAAAAATCATTTTTCCAACTAGCCTACTACAGACTAAAGATTATATACTTAATAGGTAATATGTTTGTACTATGTAATGTGCTAACTTACATTTATGAGAAAACTTTCATAAGTCTAACAGTCGTTCAAAATAAACATATTAAAAACAAAAAGTTGTTTTTAAACAGGGACAATCTGGACATAAACATTTAACTGGAACACTACGCATATGATGTAAACTGTGTACAAATGTATATGGCTTACCAAGGATGGCAAACCTCCCCCACCCAAACTTGATATGTGTAAAATGATTTTTATCCTGCCTTCTGGCTTTCATTCAACTAAAATTCTGTGACCGAAGGCTATAGTGTATGTTGTTTGGTACATGTTCTTTTTATTCATTCATTTATTTCTTCATTAATTGATTACATGTATTTATTGATCTATTTTTGAATTGGTTTGAATTTTGTGTATTAGTAAACTTTCTTTCTCTTACTTGACAAATTAATATGATATATATATATATATGTACATTCACTCAAGTATACAGATACCTTGAGATTACATATAATAGTTTTCATTCTAAGAAAACTGTCAACAACATTTAATTAAGAGATACTACTCAATTAAAATTCACTTTGATTAGTTAAGATGTGAATATTTAGAAGGAGACATCTCATGTCAATCATGTCAATGGAAGAAATGTCACTTGTTCTGTTGATTCCACTATTCCTGGTGGTTTTTTTTTTATGAATATTTGTGTAAACACTGCAGATTTCAATGATTTTCTTCATATAATAATTTATTCACTCCAGGTATTAAGCTTCTTGCAATGTTTACATGCACTCTTTATGTCTTTGCACTTAGAATTGTGAATGTTTATCTACATGTACATTTCTTGGGGGGGAAATCCATAAATATTTGTAAAACAGGGATGAACAACATAGCAGATATGGGATAAGATAGATTTACATGTGCAAATTTACATTAAAAACAAAGCCTGCTGTTACTGAACATTTAACTCTCGACAGGGGCCAGTAAATATATCGACTGATACAGCATGCATATGTTTGACAGATTTATGATTCATGATAAGTTACTGCTACTCATTGAAACTGTTAACAATTTCACAGAAAATAGAGTTTAAATAATTAAATACATGTCCTTCATATTAATTTCTTTTTCAACCTTTGAGTTTTAATTACTACCAATTACTACAATGATCTATTGCTTCAGTCAAAACTTCTTGTTCTTTAATGGATATAATAATAATGTTGCTGTAGTGAATTGTTTTACCTTTTTTTCTGGGATGTGTCACCTCCTTGGTGTAGCAACACTAAATGTCAGTGCATACATTTGAAGGTCATTCAGTGCAACAGATACCATATAGTCTCTGCTGTTATACTACATATATAAGCCATATATTAAATTACAGTAGAGGAGTATTAAGCACCTTTTCCCTTTTTGAATTTTAATATTTGCCCTTTATTAATAATATTAATAAATGCAATAACTCCTTCGCTTTTAATATGAACTACGATTGGAAAGTAATGAAAATAATTTATCAATATAAAAAAATGCTTTATATCTTCTCACTTGTATATTTATTTGGCAAATAGTACATGAATTTGACCTTAATGTTTAAAGTAACTGACATATTGATCTAAATGTTTAAAGTAACTGACATATTGTATATGTTGATCTAAATGTTTGAAGTAACTGACATATTGATCTAAATGTTTAAAATAACTGACATATTGATCTAAATAGTTAAAGTAACTGACATATTGATCTAAATGTTTAAAATAACTGACATATTGATCTATATGTTTAAAGTAACTGACATATTAATCTAAATGTTTAAAGTAACTGACATATTGATCTAAATGTTTAAAGTAACTGACATATTGATATAAATGTTTAAAATAACTGACATATTGATCTAAATGTTTAAAGTAACTGACATATTGATCTAAATGTTTAAAGTAACTGACATATTGATATAAATGTTTAAAGTAACTGACATATTGATCTAAATGTTTGAGATAACTGACATATTGATCTAAATGTTTAAAATAACTGACATATTGATCTAAATGTTTAAAGTAACTGACATATTGATCTAAATGTTTAAAGTAAATGACATATTGATCTAAATGTTTAAAGTAACTGACATATTGATCTAAATGTTTAAAGAAATTGACATATTGATCTAAATGTTTAAAGAAACTGACATATTGATCTAAATGTCTAAAGAAACTGACATATTGATCTAAATGTTTTAAGAAACTGACATATTGATCTAAATGTTTAAAGAAACTGACATATTGATCTAAATGTCTAAAGAAACTGACATATTGATATAAATGTTTAAAGAAACTGACATATTGATCTAAATGTTTAAAGAAACTGACATATTAATCTTAATGTTTAAAGGAACTGACATATTGATCTAAATGTTTAAAGTAACTGACATATTGATCTATATGTTTAAAGAAACTCACATATTGATCTAAATGATTAAAGTAACTGACATATTAATCTTAATGTTTAAAGTAACTGACATATTGATCTAAATGTTTAAAGTAACTGACATCAGTTTATATCTTCTTTGATTCTAGATTTAATATTTATTTCATTTTATACTTGTAGAATATTAAGCTACACTATGTAGCAGCAGGACATGAAGATAAACCTCTCATGCTGTTTGTTCATGGCTTTCCAGAGTTTTGGTATTCATGGCGCCACCAACTGAAAGAGTTTTCAAAAGATTATAGGTAACTCATGTTCAAATTTTCTTTCAAGACACCAGTAAGTTAGAATATTTGATAAAGGTATTTATACGGGTAGGTTAATGTCATAAGTGTCTGATCGCACTGAATGTACAATTTTTCTTTTACACCATTAGACTAGTGTAATGGTTCTTGCTCAGCTGATACCCATGTTCTTGACACTCCACATTTATTCAAGGTTCCTTCACTTGAACTCGCAACATTAATAAATAGCTTGTGTTTTTTTGCTAGATAAAAAACTCAGAAACTTTCCATTCTTCTCAGTTTCCTTACCTTCGTTTGAAAAAATGTAATTTTTCAGATTATACAAAATTTCTCCGAAATGTTAATGCTTATCAAATATAAATATTTTTGTACTGTGGAACAGTGTTAAATAAATATTGACATAAAAAGATGTTGAGGGAAATGAGACAGTGTAATTATCATCATTTCTGTTAATATAGGAATGTTTATATCCATATTGGCGTTGAGTGCAATATATAAAGTGCACTTGCATTTAATTCATGAGTATATTGTATTTTGTTGTTGCATTTTAAGATAACCCTAGAGACATGTTTAAAGTCAGATTGTCTCACTTTTTGTACACACAATAAAAAGACTTAGCATTCTAAAAGCATACACCTAGGCTCATTGTGCATACACCTTAAAGAAGATATAAATACATCAGTTAAAAAAAATACACCTACATACATGCACCGTGAAATATTAAAATGATATTTTGTGATGATAATCCAAAATAGTTCATCTACATCATAAATAAAATGTGAAAAATCTTATATTTGATAATAATCAGTCCCAACCAAGGTTTCATTTATAAGGACAATTAAAACTTAATGTATATTCATACTGATCAAGGTTCAAAAGCCTCACAGTAAAAGTGTAATTTTATATGCGGAATACTCTCTAAAACTTAGAGTTGATAATGTTGTAGGCAGACTTACTTTTTTTTGGGGATGGAATAAACACTTCCTCTTTTTATGTATGTGAAATTTTAGCTGCATGAACATTGCTGTCTCAGTTTGAGTAATATTCACTTATAAAGGGGCACACTTTGATAAAAGTCAGTGCAATTTTAGTCAAATGTATCATATTTGTTCAAATACCGGTACATGCCCCAGTGTGAGTCTGTGTGGCTTAAACAGACATACCGGGATCTTGAGTCACAGACCAGCCAGCCAGAAAACAATTCACTCATGATTGTTTATATTTCATTTAATCTTGCACTTTAAAAAGTGAAATATTGACATTGAACAGAAACAATATACATGTACGGTACATGTACATACATATATATAGCAAAAGACAGAATGGTAGATTAAAAATTCACATTGTCAAAGTTTTGTTTGTTTGTATCGAGACAGTGTATGATAGTGACAGTGTGTACTGATGGCAACTTTATAGTGCTATGTCACTGCAATATCAAGTCACAGACACATTGACATGATACTTAACTCGGTCCTATTAGCCTCACACATTGCCAACCAGTCCTTTTTCTACCACAAAAGACAGGGATGGAGAAGATTACCAAATTTAAACATCTTAGGTTTTGAAACAACCAGGATTTAAACCACCACCTATCAATTAAGGAAGGGAAAGATTTATCACTGCCCACTGCCCTGCTCAAAGGTGGTATTGAAAAAGTGATGTTTTTTTATTTTTTGTAGAATGCATGACTTAACCTTTGATTTTTTCAGGGTTGTTGCTTTTGATATGAGAGGGTATAATGACTCAGACAAACCATCAGGATACAAGAACTATACAAGTCTACTCTTGATACAGGACATAAAACAGCTGATTCCAGCTCTAGGTATGTCTTTTATTCAACAATTAACTGTAATGCAGCTGTTTTGTTTTAGTACCACATAGGTGAATAGATATGACTTACTGACTTATCCTTACTATTTTTGTAAGCGATTCTGCTTGTACCAGTCATTACATTAACACTTATGGCTACACAAGACCTACGTTTTCCGTTTTGATGCATCACACTGTATGACAAGCTACCGTTTTTTGCTCAAGTAAGCACCTGACAGTGTTCTGAACTTTCAGCTTGTAGTTTCTTCTATGTCTTGACTCCTGCATGCTACATATTGCACTACAGTGGTCGATTTATATATGTGGCTCATTAATGTTTCAATTTGGTATTACCGGTACTCTTGATTAAGACTGGTACCATAGGCGAGTGAACAAACAGCTTGGTCAAGTTGTTCAATTCATACTTAACAGGTTATATAGAAACTTTGTTTCTGATGGACCTGACTGCTGAGCAGTTCTATCATGTGAATGGTTACTATTATATCATATTACAGGGTACGAGGCTGTGTTCTTCTTGGACATGATTGGGGCGGAGCTTATGTTCTGTGAATGTTGACTATTATATCATATTACAGGGTACTGAAGCTGTGTTCTTGTTGGACATGATTGGGGCAGAGCTTATATTGTGTGAATGGTTACTGTTATATCAATATTACAGGGTACCGAAGCTGTGTTCTTGTTGGACATGATTGGGGCGGTGCTCTTGTGTGGGTGTTTGCGTCAACATTTCCAGAAATGGTTGACAGATTGGTTGTAATGAATGCTCCACACCCTGCAGGTTTTGCAAAGTACATACAATCAAATAAACAGCAGTTTAAGATGTCTTGGTAAGTAAGAATTGAGAGTAAAATCCTATGGAGAATTGTTCTGATCAATTGTTCTATCAATTTGTTGGTCTTTACGTCATCTAATCTTTTAAACATTACTACAATTTGTTCTGTAGGATTTAATACCTTTTAAATCAGAAATCTGATCAGTGTTAATAAGTAAAATGTTTATTAAATATTGAAAGAAACACAGAAATATATCCTTACACAAGATTTTGTACATTTGTCATCCTGTAATGGCCTTCTATTGTCATCAACAAATAGCACGAGAGCTGGTCAACTTAGTATTAGAGATAAGTAATATATTATGTGACATGATATTCAATTGAGACAATACTGTTTAAGTTGGAGTTAGTTTGCACTGTTACATTAGCAAAACCATTCATGAAAAGGAAATGCGAATGTTTTTAATTTTTATTTTTGGGTTATCTGTTCTCCGAACATGCATTGATCTGATATTTTGGAAGAATGTTCTGCAGTATATTGGATTTTTCTATAACATTTAATGAATAAATGCTTTGATGAAATTTTTTTACTGACAGTATACTGCTGATTATAATTAGCAACATTTTTTCTACAGGTACATCTTTTTTTTCCAAATGCCTTGGCTCCCAGAGTTTCTGATTTCTAACAATGACTTTAAAGTAATGGAAAAAATGTTTCAAAGCAAACGAGATGGCAAAATGGTTAGTGTGTGTTCAGAGGAAGAGGTTGATGCATATAAATATGTGTTCTCCAAACCAGGTACCTATGTCATTCAATTTAATTAAGTTATAGATTGAATTTCAACATGTGCTTGACACAGATCCTCAAACAAATTATACATTCCTGTAATTAATTGACAATATGATTAAACCAAATTTAGGCAGTACCACAACAAGATTAAATTCAAGATAGCATATTCTTTAATTCTTATAGTTTTCTTGTTCAATCTATAAAAGCATTGGTGAAAAATGCTCATACATGCTATACATTGTGATTATATAAAAGTTTTAAGTGCCTTTAAAAACCATATATATAACTTGTTTGTGTTGCATCAGAATTACCTCAAGGGGGCTCACCACACTAAACTAATAGACATATATTGTGTTCATACTTTCTTATAACTCAAATATGTCCTTTTAGACAATATAGACCATAGGTCCAAGGTGGACTCTATCAATGCAAATCCTGTCTGTTATTGGTTCGTCTGTCGTCTTTCCATCAATTTCTTGTCTGTCCTTTGTTAACTTTTCACATTTTCGACTTCTCCAAAACCACTTGACAATTTCAACTAAACTTGGTAGGAAGCATTCTTGGGAGAAGGGGGCCAAATGGGAAAATTTTTAGAACATATAAATATCTTCTAATAAACTAGAAGTCCTAGAGCTTATTGCTTTCATATGTTTAACATTTGGGGAATGGAGAAATAAGGTTGTTTAAGGTGTAACCCTGGGGTCAAAATAGAGTATGCATTTTGAGGCCAAAGTTCAACACTTATATAGCAACTATGTTAACTTTACACATATTTTAACTTCTCCAAAACCACTTGACCAATATCAACCAAACTTGGTACGATGCATTCTTGGGGGATGGGGAATCAGATTTGTTCAAATGCTGGGGGCTTTCCCTTTAGGGGCCAAAATGGGGGAAATTTCAGAACATTTAAAAATCTTCTAAGAAACAAGAAGGCCTAGAACTTAATGCTTGCATATGTAGTGACTTTAGGAATGGAAAAATAAATTTGTTTACGATGTAACCATGGGAAAAGATGGATATAGCCATTTGAGGTAAAAGTTCAACACTATAGCAACTATGTTCACTTTACACATTTTAACTCTCCAAACCACTTGATCAATATCAAACGAACTTGGTAGGAATCATTCTTAGGCAAACAAAATGCAGATTCAAATGATTTGGCTTGGCCTCCAGAGGATGCCACTAGCAGGCCAAAAATTGGGTTAATTTGACAGAATGTCATAAATCTTCCTCTAATAAGCTTGAGGGCCTAGAGCTTAATGCTTATATATGTAGTAACCTTTTGGCATGGAGAGCCAAGTTTGTTCAAGGGGTCCAAAATAGGTAACTTATTGTGGGGTCAAAGAACAACGTTAACACTATAGCAAAAATGTGAACATTTCACATTTTTCACTTCCTCTCCAAAACCCTTACACCATTTATTCCAATGAAAATTAATAGGAAGCACCCCTAGCTGAAGGGGGTACAGGTTTGTTCAAATGATTTGGCTTGACCTTCAAAATGGCCACTAGGAGGGCAAAATGGGAAAATTCGCCACAACGTCAAAAATCTTCCATTAAACTAGAAGGCTTATAGAGCTTTATCCTTGCATATATACTGGAAGTAATTTTGGAGAACAAATTTTGTTCAAGGGGTGGTCAAAGTTAAACACAAACAGTAAACTGCACATGTTTACTTATCACATTTCAGCTGATCAAAAACCTTTATGGTAGACCAATTTCAACCAAATTTGGTAGGAATAAAGTCCTAGGGAAGGCTCACTGTTCAGGGGGCATCGAAATTGAGAAATTTGACAAAATGTTAGAAATTCTTTATCAATCTAATTAAATATCAGACATTTTTAAGCCCTGATCAAACCAGATGGACATTAAGGCCTTATTTTGGCCTTTTGTTGAGGTTGCTTTAAGAAAAATATATATTTTCAAAAAGTGTGATGGCATGAGTGGGAATTAAACCAATACACTTTCTCTGTTTGATGTGCCTCACAGTTATAGCCACTGGACCAAGCAGGTAGTTAAAATTGGATGTAAATATTGTATCTTGGAAGATATAACAAGAATGTAACATCATCAGAAAATGAATATGACATTGTGGTGAAATACCTTTTAGTTTAGTGGCATTATCAAAAATATTAAGTGGATGTATATGATTTTGTATACCGGTATGATAACAGAAAAATAAAATAAAATGTAATATTTTGTGTTCAGTTTTACTCATGTTTGGAAACCCATGGTCGATCGCACCTGTATCTTGATGAAAAGAGGAACATAATGAGACATATGGGGTACTAATGATAAGTATTATTAAAAGTAACTTGTTTAACTGAAATGTTATTTCTTTTTTCAGGAGGGTTAACACCCCCCATCAACTTTTATAGGGCTTCCTTGAAGAACCCCCAAAGAGAAAAATTAAGTCAGACAAAGGTTACTTGCCCCACTCTGATCATCTGGGGCTGCATGGATGAGGCACTGTTGTCAGGCTTGGCAGAAGACTCCCGGCAGTTTGCGGATGATCTCACCATCGAATACATAGAGGAAGGCTCCCACTTTATACAGAATGACAAGCCAGACGCAGTCAATAAGATTATGCGTAAATATCTCTCGGAAAGAAAATAGACAATAGTAAATGATTTAGACCATACTAAGACATGTATTGGTTGCCTGTCCTCAGACTCATGTGACCGTGTTTACAGCCATATTTATGGTGTTATCAATTGTCATAGCTAAATTGATTGGTTTTATTAAGAGTGATTCAAATCAAACTTGCACTGGATCATGATTGGATTTTAGATTCACATGCTGAGGCTGTATGATTATTTTGACGTGTCACTGGTGCTTTTTTTAAAATGCAGAATTAATTTCTTGGAGTTGTGAACAAAGTATATATTCAATATTTTATCATGTGACTACTGAGACATGGCACACAAGGATTTAATTAAAAGATGACTTCAGCTGTCCACTTGTTTGTAATCAGAATTCCTATTTTTGCTTTACCAAAGATTGTTATGAATATACATATGTGCTCTCAGATGTAAGATGCCAATATTGTACATAAAGTGCTTGATATTTTGCTTCAAACATTTATGTTTTACAAATCTTCAACTTCTCCAAGAAAGTCATTTCATATGTGAAAGATTTTAGTGGTTTCTACAGAATTGCAGAGGATTGACATCACTGACAAACTGTATTTGTAATTTTTGTTGAATTGTTGTTTTTCTAGTCAATCAGTGCCAAGGCATTTTTTCTCTTACAATTTCATACAATAAAATCAGAAATTTTCATTGCAATCACTTAACTGTTGTTTTACAAAGAAAAAGAATAATGTATGATAAGCTGGAGGCCTTATGGAACAATAACATTACATATAATTATCATAGTTGAAAAAACCAATTTTCATAGTCAGTATACTGCAGTACTTTGTGTTTATTCTTACATTATCGACATTGCCATAATTTGAGTTTACCGTACTGGTAAATTTTTATTCTGTTTTTTTTAATTCCACAAAATGATAAAACATATGAACAGTAAGTCAGCCATCATTAGAGCTTAGACTGTACTTTAATGTATCTGTTATCTCTATCCAGATGCCTATATACAATTGTCAGACTCGGACAGCTTTATAATTGTCAGCCTGACATATGGTTACTGTAATATGTCCGACATTGTGCCTGTATTACTACAGTTTCTCTGCTATCAATCATGATATTCTACTTGTTTATAGGAAGTTTAGGCTCTAACATTTTTGTAAAGACGGCAGTGAACAATCAAAGTGGTATGCTTAAAAATTATAATTAGCACTTAATGTTAGAAATTCTTTGATGTGGTCCTGAAAGAATACTTTAAACATATTATTGCTTATATTCAATAAACATGAATACTAACTGGTAGCAACAGAAAAAGTTTTCCACAAAGTTAACTCTTCTTTGTTTTGTCATAAAAATTAATATTATTATTGAAAAACGATCTCTTTTTGGTAAACCTTGACCCTGTTATCGAAGGGCATGACCTTGTGCAGGACTTTTTGAAATGGTGCCAATGATCAAAATTGACCTTGTTCCTTGGAATTGGTTTGAATTGTGAGTGCTGGTAAGAAATTGATGCAGAGATAAAACAGATGGTCATTTGAAAAATGTATTAAATAAAACATTTGTCACCTTTTTCACATACCAGTATTAACACATGTTATTTTAAGTAATAAAATTATTTTTACCTTGTACATGTGTATTTAACTTACTCTGGCAGCATTAATAAGCTTTAAGCTTCTTGCGAGCATTCTTGTTAAATTTCCTCTTTTTGTTCAGTTTCGTAAAAAGCCTTATAATTTGGGTTAAATATATATTTGGAATCCTAATAACTAATGCTGTAAATGGTTGTTAATTCAAACAAGATTTAAGTAGGACTATATAGTTGGGCAGCTGATTCGATGCACAAGCAACTTTTCTAAACATTTTTTGAGCTATTCTTATTTTACACTTTTTTCCTCAAAAATTTGTTCTTTAGATACATACATGTGACAATCATTAACAGATGTGTAGTAAAGAAATTTGATTTTTATGTTAAAACAGCCATTTGTTTTGCACATATTCTTGCCATTCTATCCTACAATGTATATACAAGAACTATTGTTAAATTTTGAGATTTGTATTCATTAAAAACTGTTGGAAATCAATGTTTATTACAAGATACATGTCTGTTATGAGATATAGTGATGTACAAGTATACAAGATACCACTGTAACAGCTGTCAACACCATTATCAGGGAAAGTACTCCAAGTTACTGGTATCTTAGAACTCAATGTGTCTTTAGTTTTATATGTGCAGTACCAACTTAAACTTATAACTTAGAATCCTACAACAAGCATGAGAATTTGCCAGTCTTATTGATAGACTTGAACATGTTCTCTGTAGTATTAACACGTTAATCTTTATAAACAGACTATCACTTAGACATCATGATGTGGGTAGACTGTGCATTGTTGTAGGATAGTGAGATAAACTGTTATTAACCACCAAGGGGAGGTAATACAACCTGTTCTGTTTGTGCTGTGTTGTAAAGGATTGTGGTGTGATTGAATGGTTGTTTTTTGTCAACTTTTAATGTAAATAATTTAGTTAATTTAATTTGTACACGCAAATCAGGTGAATTTGTATTGTTTTGTATGTGTCTATATAACTCTTCTGTCAAAATGTATAGAGGAATGTGACCTCTCTTTTGTCACATATTGTGTGCCAGAGTGTACAAAATAAGATGTTGAAATCATCACGTTCCTTCTGTTTGTAATATTGGATATTTTCATATACATCATTGGTACAATGTATTAATTTCTGGTATTATCCTGTTACAGTGAATACAAGTACCCATAGTATAGTAGGTAGTTGGTTGTTGGATACATGCAGGTATATCACAGTGAATACAAGTACCCTTAGTATAGTAGGTAGTTGGTTGTTGGATACATGCAGGTATTTCACAGTGAATACAAGTACCCATAGTATA
>JAUMGZ010207457.1:0-12149 GCA_032359645.1 Pododesmus macrochisma | reverse complement strand
TGGCTATATATGTACATCAATACCATCACATGGCTATATATGTAAATCAATACCATCACATGGCTATATATGTAAATCAATACCATCACATGGCTATATATGTACATCAATACCATCACATGGCTATATATGTAAATCAATACCATCACATGGCTATATATGTAAATAAATACCAACACATGGCTATATATGTAAATATATACCATCACATGGCTATATATGTAAATCAATACCATCAAATAGCTATATAATATGTAAATCAATACAATCACATTGCTATATATTTGTAGTTTTTTTTAATTAAGGCTTAACGTCACGTCCAGAATATTTCACCGATATTTATACCATCACATAGCTATATATGTAAATCAATACCATCACAAAGCATCTGTAATGAGTTTTCATTTGAGATTCATGGCGATTCATGACGAGTTTCATGAATCTCATATGAAATTGAATTGAATATCAGATTCTTTTTATTATATGACTCTAATTAATTAAAAGCATTCTTTCTAGTTTGTTCTTAAAAATGCTTTAAAATGTGTAAAAATTAGCACTGAAATTCCTTAATCATAACAATGAATTATGACGTCATACTATTATTGTGTGACGTCATAAGCAAGTCAAAGCCAATCAGAACAGAATGGGTGTAGCTGTACAGCTAATCAAAACAATTATATGATTATAAAATTATTCAATTGCATAAAGCCATAACATTATTATATAATATGCTACACGTTACATTTATTGATCTAAACGTTTGTTTCTATACTTGTTGGATAAGCTGGGGTATAATCTAGACCATCTTATTATGTGCTAACAATACTAGTAATTGGAGAAGCTAGGGTAGCATCTACTCCGTCTTTTGTGTGCTAACAATGACTAGTAATGATATTTATTTTGTCTAAACTTAAGACTTCTTGTCATATATTGGGGAAGTTTAGACCACATACACCGGTTCTAGACGGTCTGCATTGCGGATTGTTGTGACATCAATTTATTTTCTTTTTGTTCCAGTGCCGAATTGTTTGATTTTGACTATTGTTGGTTTGTCAATGTCTCTCGTTCTGTTGATTCCACTCATATGGTGTGCTAACATACTCTTGCTACCTCCAGTGTATTATAAAAGTCGACTATTATTGATCAGTCCATGGTAAAACGTCTTAAAATTCATGAAATTTCTCCAAAATAGGTGGTGCACTTCAATATGTTTTTATAACTATGCAAAGTTTGACAAGAATTATTTGAGTCGAATAGCTACTAGACCAGCGTTCAGCTGTCTGATTTTGGTGATACTTTCGGGATTACACACTATCCAATAATTGTTGTTATGGTGATGATTAAGTAAATTTTACAAGTTTACGTCTGCCTATTACTTGTCTCTCTGTTGATTCTATTCATACTGTTTTGAATTCTTTTTTCCATATTTTTATCCATTTAATTTGAAAAAGAAACTTCTTATTAAAATGTTTACCACCCTTTCCACGCAGGATCCACCGTCTCCTCTGTATCGCTGTCTGTAGCATAGCTGACATTCTCTGTTGAATGCACGTGATTTGACACCAACTTGGTTGAGTAGTGATTTAAACCTATAAAATCTGCAGCTCCTGCATTTGAAAGAAAATGCCAGGTTAATAGTATGTCATTCTAAGACTTTAATGCCAGATTAATAGTATGTCAACCCAAGGCTTTAATGCCAGGTTAATGGTATGTCACCCTAAGGCTTTTTCCATCCTGTCATGTGATAAATTAGTAAAGAATTCGTTAGTTATGAGTGAGGTCTTGTATAACTTCAAGAAAACTTTATTTTTCAATTTTAAAGTTTGAGTAATTAAATTGAACCAAACAAACTTTCTGTATGGCTAACATTGTTGTTTAATCTGTATTTGTGTCCTTTGCGACGAGGGAAAGAATTTTCTAAATAGTTCGTGCGTCTTCTCTTGCTGATAACTTCAACTAATTGATAGCATAAGAACTTGTTACAGTGGTGAAACAGCTACCTAAGTCATAAGTCAGCTGCTCTTGTGCAATTTTACAGTGTAACAGCTCAAGCAGATTGGTCAGGTATTTTGCCTGTTGACCAGTGCAATGCCTCTCAAAGGTATCACTGACAGCCCATTCAGGTGTGACTGGTTACCTAAAAACTTCAATACTGTCCAGTGATCAGCTATGAGGTAAAAGATGCAACAGCAGATGACATTGTTCATAACATTTTTATCTTGCAAAATGAAATATTCATATTTAACAGCAATAATAAGAGTTTCTGAAGGGGTACCTAGGTAAACTTTTATTAACAAAATGAGTAGTTTTAGTGACGTTATTCAATCAATCACCTCAGTTGGTCACTAATTGTTCTGCTCATCAAACTGAAATCCTCAGATAACCAGTCACACCTGAGTGAGCAGTCATTGATACCTATGAGAGGCACTGTACTGGACAACAGGTAAAATACATGACCCATCTGCTTGAGCTGTTACACAGTAAAATTGCACAAGATCAGCTGACTTATGACTTAGGTAGCTGTTTCAAAAAGTCCAAAGTCAATCGATTATGATGAAAAGTAAGCGCTCCATTGCAATCTATGATAATCGAAAAAACAAAATTATTTTAAAAGCTCTAAACTTTACAAAATCTGCTACTTATTGCATTTCATTTGAGTGTTTTGTTTACCCAGCATGTTGACAAAGCATGCCAGACGCATGTTCCATGTTCTCTCGCTATTTAGGTAAAGTTAGCCATATTTTCTCCACATCTCAAATGGCGGACAAAATCGAGCATGGTTTCTTTAATATTTATGAAAAATTTATCCAAATACGACATTTAGCGACTCTTTGAATGCACACAGAATCATCTCAACTATGACAATATTATTCCTTAAGAAAATTTTAAGGAACATGGTCTTAATATTGTGTGGACAGATTTAGACAACAGAACTGCCTGTACATGATGCGACTCAGAACTTATTGCAAGTCTAGCTGAAAATTAAAAGCATTCAACATAAAATATGTTTAACATATTGTTTAGTTTATAATCATCTACTAAATATCTCGATATATGAGCAGGAAGTGTTTTACAAAATGTACATGATATGTTCATCATTTCAATTTACCTGGGATCAATTTAAGCTTATAGTAAAGCATTCCATGGACAATGCATGAGATTATTTCTAACTATAACAGTACAGAATACATCTACATTGAACATATTTCAAAACAAAATTCAAAATCGATAATCGTTCATGAAAGGTCTTCCTATAATCGATTATGATTTCTCTTCAGATTCTCAACACTACTAATAACATATGTATGGTAATTATTATTTCTTTTGTTTTGAAAATCATATTTTACCTTTAAAATAGAATAAATATAATATCCTTTGAACTTTCTTTCTGTGACTGAAGCTGTCTTTCATCCACTATCAAACACAGAAAAGTGGTGTAAAAGAACTTAGGGTTATATCCATCTTACCTGATCTTATTTCATCATTTGTCTTTTAAGCTAAAAAGTTTAAACTACAGCAAATAGGAAGTTTCCGTGTGTTAAATGGTAAAGTGGACCTGTCGACTCATGAAGCCAAGCTTACCTTGGAGAAATGGGAATATACACTCTCTAATCTCCGAGAAGAAACTAGTGTACGCAGCATTGCAAAGGAGATCTCTGTAGCCAAGACAGTTAGAACTGTTAAAATTCTGGCATACAAAAATGGTGAAGGTCGACTACGCCCCGGTGAACTTATATGTGGCTCAAGTATTGAAGGAGTAAGTGTTTTTACTTTGAATTTTCTTTTAAGATTTTTATTTCATAAAGTACTTTGTACATTACTGATGTTTATTTATTAATGTTAAAACATGAATATATGCTGTTAGTAGTGTAGAAATATTTAATAAAATGCTGTTAGTACTGAAGAAATATTTAATAAAATGCTGTTAGTGATGTAGAAATATTTAATAAAATGCTGTTAGTACTGTAGAAGTATTTAATAAAATGCTGTTAGTACTGTAGAAATATTTAATAAAATGCTGTTAGTACTGTAGAAATATTTAATACAAAGCGGAATATTATTCCAAATTGTAGATGTTACCAAACATGTAAATATAAACTCATAATTCAAACCAGAGTAATAATTTGGGTGATATTGTTCTTTATTATATTGATCAATAAAATAAATTTTCGTTCAAAGAGAAGTATTTAAAATAAATTGTTAACATGTGAAGGATAATTTAGTTGTTACTATAAGTATTCCTGTTTACATTTTTATCTTGCAGCTTTTATTTCAATGTACAAGAAGACTTGGCATGACAAATGCTGCACAGAAAATATTTGCTGAAGATGGCACATTGATACTAGAATGTGAAGATCTTGTAGATTGGGCAGTAGCAAATTACAAATCTCTGATGGTTGACCAACTGGAGCGTCTTATGTCAGGTAAATTATACATTAAGTGTCAGTCTCAGGGAAATTATCAGACCTTGTCTTTATACATAAAGTAAATTTTTTGTGTATAACTGTTTCACACAAACTATAAATACTAAGTTTTGCCTTTTTTTTTGAAGATTTGCTCTCTATAAAGTTTGAAAGAATGTCATGTAAATCAGAGGAACCATGTGAAAGGTGTTGGTTAGATTTTTAACTGTACAGAAATCTTGCATCAACTTAAATCATAATATCTTAACTAATAAAATCTTCAGGACAAAATGAGGCTGATCAAACGGAGTTAGAAGATGTGAAGGATGACAGACAGAAAGAGGAGGAGCCAAAAACTCAGCCTCAATATGACGATGATGACGATGGTGATGCAAATGATAGCTTAATGAGGAAACTTGCAGCAAAAAAGAAACAACAAGGCTTGGAGCAGATTTCTGAGCGTGGAGAGGGAGAAGGTCAAGACAGCACTGAACAACTGGATGATAAAGAGTCTGCAGGTAAATTGTGATGAGAAAGTGTAATATTTGTCTGCTAGGAAGGAAGTGTAAAATTTGTCTGCTAGGAAGGAAGTGTAAGATACTAAGAATTATCTTTCATTGAAGAAGTATTGTATCAATTTAACACTTATGGAATAATAAATATAACATATAAACATTTACTTTCATTGTAGAAGTTGATCAACAAGAATCTGAGAAGGTTGCTAGGCATCAAGAGAAGCTCTTAAGTGAGGTTTCTATCCCACCACTTGAGGTTATCCTTCGTTATCCGGTGGAGGTTTGGGTCTCCAGCTCTAAAGAGTTCTGTCCCCCTGAAAAGGTTGAATCCAAGATAGAGAACAGGATGAAGAAACGAGCATTCAGAGCAACAGTATCTCTAGAACTAGACATGGAAAAACACATACTTCGACAGATGAAAGGTAAACTGAGCTGAATAATCATTGCTATCATTTATGTTCATGACTTAATAAAAAAGGTTTAAACTATGTTTATTTTGATTGCACTACAAGTTATCACAACCTATTTCAAAATCTCTCTCTTGGCATGGATGGTGGGCCAAGTGGATGCTTTCTGTGGGAAGAAACCAGAGTGCCTTGAGGAAACCAACGTGTTCAGGTTGGTGATGTTGTACCATCACACTTATGAAACCGTGTATCGAACCCAGACTCATTGGTGAGAAGTTATCGTCTTGACCCTTACACAACCTGAACAGGTTCACGATATATTCGTTATATCAGTCCTTCTACTCCTCATTCTTATTGCCATAAAGTATAAAATAATGAAAGAATAAATTGAAGAAAAAAATCAAGATTGTTTCATATTTGTTTCAGCTCGACGATATGAAGACATGAACCCTGGGGAGTATAAGTCAACTCGCAGTTCTAAACAACCTGTTGTCATTGAGGGGAACTGGCAGGAACCAACTGTTGAGGAACAGATGAAACATGACACAGTCCACAAACTTGAGGTAACCTTTTATATACAATGGTGTGTTGTAAATGTGCCCACCTAAGCCTTTTACAGGCCCAGTAAATAATCATGCAAGCCCAGAAATGTGCCATAATAAATAGGATTGAATAACAATAAATGCTTTATAAAATAAGTAAAAAATTGTGTATGTTACACAACTACTTATCAATACAGGGACATTTATAAATACCCAACTACTGTTTTCAAGACGTTAACGCCCATGTTGCAATTGTGCGCATGTCTGTAAAAGGGTTTTTCAAACTTAAATCTTATTTCATTATTTGCAAAGGAATTTGTTATACAGTGTGTCTGAGTAGCCCAATGGCGAAAATAATTACTTTTTTCAGGATTTTCCACAATGGTTGATTGACAGGTGTTGGAACTTGTGAGAAAAGTGCACATGCTATTGTTAACATGTGTAAATATATCGTTTCAAATGGACAATCTGGGCTATTTATGGTTCATTATATATTTAATCCTGACACTCACCTGTTATGCAGAAAATACAACACTTTTACTTATTTAGGGGTCTTAGTTTGGCCTTGGACACAGGTTTTGTAGTTTCTTTTTTATGGAAATGAGGCAGTTTGTGTGTTGCACACAATTACAACATGGGCACAATTGCAACAACTGGCTGTACATCTATAATTAATGTTATTTACGTGTTATTTAAACATCTTCTAATGGCCTTTATGGTTTACTTAAGACATAAAGCTAATTCTTTTTGTCATTATTTAAACATACTGCATTTTATCTGTATTTAATTGTTTGGACTTTTTTAGAGGTTCCAAATAGTGAAAACAACAACACTTAAAGTACATCTCTGATGACGTTTTATTGTGTTGACATGTTTTGACCACTACTAGGCGGTCATCTTCAGGTTTATATATTTTTGTGTATTATTTACAGACACATTTGGCTGAAGTCAAGTCTAACCAGAAAGAAAACAAGAAATCTCTGAACATCAACTTACGGGGCAGACTTTACAAGCAGCCAAATATGGTAAGCATTATAGCAATATTCTGTTGCAAGTCATCAATTTGGAGACCGAAGTATACTTTAAAAAAAACCAGTTGTATGAATTAGTGTACTTTTGTGATATTGAATATAATCTTTAATGGCAAATATGTTGTGCTTGGTAATTGTTTTGTTTATGAGGTACTATGTGTCTATTTGAATGCCAGACAACCTGTAAATACAATATAACCGGGAGTGATAGATTACCATAATTGTGTTGGATGTGATTGTTCATTGTTATTGCATCTTTTTAAATGAAAGATAAGTGTGTTTGAATGATAATTATCTTCTCTTATTTTCAGAAACGGTTGATGGTTTACCCAAATGGAGAGAGTTTGGAGAGGGCAATATATGTTTGGGGTGAGAGTCTAGAACAGATCCTGTCTGGTGCTACAGTAAGACTTGATTTATGGGCTCAGGGAAAGATCCTGTTTAACATGGAGGGGCGACAGGTAAGTTCTAAAAACCTGAAACTTATAATTACTAGAAATACCCTACAAATATTGTCACAGTCTACTCTAGAGGGAAGAATTACTACCGGGTAGTATTTCTTCATGAATATTATCATGGAACTAACAAAAAAATTATTGAAAATTTCTCGTTTTGTAATTTAAGTGATGTATGTTACTGACATAATATGGATTTATTAGGATTGCCAATTTTTCCTTGGCTAAAGACACCTGGGTTAAGGTTACAGGGGATGGTAAAGTTTTATCATACGTCATAAGAAGATTATCTACGGTCAACTTCTCTTCTGAAAACAGTTCAATATTGATCAATATTAGGCAAGAACACCAGGCTGACATATTGCAACACATTCCAGAAATTATCTGAATTTCATTCTTAATAAACAAAGAAGATATGAAAGTCTAAAACAATAGCATGGTTTTGTCAGATTTTTAAAATGGATTACATGGCAGCCATTTATAACGTCTTATTGTCAGCTTATTGCTTGAATAGAACACGAGAATAACACTAAATCAGTTTTTTCCTGTTTTCATTTTAAACATTCTTTGTTTTAGATTGTTAATTTTAACGACATTGACAAAGATGAACTTCTATGTGTATCTACTGGTAAACCATTTATAAGACCCCAGGGAAGTAAGGAAGGAATAGAGATCAAGGCTAACTGGTCTCGAGCTCGTAAACAGTATGGACCATTGGCTACAGACTTTGTAGTAGAGGCCACTACAAATTCTAAAGTGGATGTAAGGCTTTTCATTGTAAAACATTTAACTGTAATTTGTTGTACATTGTACTTGCTTGCCATTTTTGGTGTGATGCTTATTGAGAAATTGATACAGCAGTAAAATGGAAAGTTTTCTCTGTCATTTGTTTATCACTTTGCATACTTGTGTATTCTGAAAAGAACGACTTGATCTGATGTTTAAACTTAGTTATCTTGAAGGGGGAACAAGAATCATTCAATTGAACTTGAAATCTTATTTCATAAGTTTGCAGTCGCTTAACAAAGTGTTACTACATTTTACAAATCTCAACTATAGAACAAAGAGACTGAAATATATTCAAATGTTCACTTTATATACATGTACCAGTATTAATATTTATCACGGTCTGAATATTATTTTTGTCTTGCAGGTTGATCCATTCGGTCCACCAGAACTAGCATTACCACCTTCAAAGAGCTAGATAGTGCAGTGTGAACTTTCTATAGCAGGATAAAGACTGTTCCTCAACTGACAGAAACTTTCTATACAGACTGTAGCAAGCTTCTGTGTATACTGTAGCATTTAGAAAAACTCTAAGCCTGACCATGACATAATACTAGTTAAAACTTTCTGCAAGTCCACATGAAGCGAGACATTTGACTTGTGATCATTATTAGAAAGGGTAGATTGAGCATTTTTTATAACCAGAAAGAAATATAGCTTATGTCTCTATTTTTCTAGATACTTTTGTTAGATCATTTGTTGTAGTTTATGATTGGGAATATTTCTACTGCATTTAAAGTGCTAACACAGAAATAACCACCAACATAAAGACTTTATATATATTATTTTATGAATAAAACCAGTGTTCAGCTCAGTGTTGAAATGATTACACGTTCATGTATTACGATGTAATGTAAACACCATTCTGTTGTGTGCATGTTGTAACACTGAAAAACAAACGTCTTCTTAAAGAGGTAGCTGATAGGTGTGTTTAACTACGATGATCTGTGATATAAAGATGCTTTAAAGTTATATGGGTTAGAAAGTAATATTGTCCAAACTATTTACAATTGCTTGAAGTAGGCCTAGAGAATTGTTCACAAGATGTTTAAAAATAACCAATTTTAGTAAAAATATATAGTCTAATATTTGTAATTTACACAGGTAAAGTTTTCCGTGAATTGTAAGTCTTACTGATGTCAATAAGAGCTCAATTTCAATAATGTTGTTATGAATATACTTGTAACAAAACCACAGCACAATTGTTGAGTATAATTCTTTGATAGATTTGATCTTGTCTGTGTAAATATTATGATGTCGTAAATTTTTTGAATTGTTTTTCATATTTTGAAATTTGATATATTTTAAGAACAAATATAAAAGTTAATATGCTTTATTAGAATTACCTAGTCACTGTTTTAGAATTGTATTTATTTGTTTTATACATTGATAGACATGTTGATATCTGATTCAGATGTGGGAGGGTTATTTATATACTAAAGGGAGGATTATCAATGTGAGATCAGGAGGGTTATTTATATACTAAAGGGAGGACTATCCATGTGAGATGGGGAGGGTTATTTTTATACTAAAGGGAGATTATCCATGTGATGTGGGGAGGATTATTACTAAACTAAAAGGGAGGACTATCCATGTTATGTGGGGAGGGTTATTAATATACTAAAGGGAGGACTATCCATGTTATGTGGGAAGGGTTATTAATATACTAAAGGGAGGACTATCCATGTGATGTGGGGAGGGTTATATATATAACATAGTTAAATTGTACATTGAGCTGTGTTGTTAAGAGCTCATTTTTAAAAGTTAATAGCAGAACTTAACAGAATCAAAATTGTTATTTTTCAACATATTTTGTATGTGTAATGATGTAAGTTTTTATACTGGTGGTGATTATAGTAGTTTGTTTATGTTTGGTTAACCTGAAACATGTGGTGCCAGTTCTATTGTCTCTTTGTTATATGGTTTTACACCTGTCTCAACTTATACATTTTGTACTGTAACATTGTTTGATGTTTGTTAACATTCATTAATATTATACAGGTTTTCATTGCTGATTTACTCAGATTTATTATATATAAAACCAATAGAGCATTTTTTCTGTGATTTTGGTGTACTCCGTCCATCTTAACCTTACATGTTTGATTAATGTTTTTCTTTTTTAAATTTTTTTTTTATAAATTTACATAGAATCTTTTTATGGGAATACATTTCATCCTTTTATATCATAAAACTAGAATTACCATATCTTAATTCAAGCTAGAATTACCATGTTTGGATTTAAGCTAAAATTACCATGTTTAGATTCAAGCTCCGCTTAACCTTATATAATTAACTATTGTTTTTCTTTTTTAATATATTCTTTAAGTTACTAGAATCATGTGATAGGAATACATTGCATCCTTCATTTTACATTACAAAACTATAATTACCATATTTAATTCCATGTTTGGATTCAAGCTAGAATTATTATGTTTGGATTCAAGGTAGAATTGCAAAGTTTTATATTTCTATTTAAGCGAGAATAATAGCAAATTTCAACTGGTGGTAATATCTTGTCGTTGGTTCTATTTAATATGTTGGTCAAACAAGCAGCAAAATATATAGATAGAGGTATATATTCATATGTAAAGAAGTGCAATGGTAACAAAAATGGTGTATGTGACGAAATAGTCATATATTTCTGTTTAAAAACCAAATTTAAATTATCCGGTTGAAAGAAAGAAGTGAAAAAATTAACATCAAATTCTTGTACCCATCAAAGAAAATATGCTTGATTATCAAATGTAAGTCTATAGAATAAATAAATGCATTTATAAATACTTTATAATTTATCAATATGCTATACATATCTATGTTAAGTAATTAGTCAAATACCTTGAACAAAGTATGCCTATTGAAAGATTAGGGGAGCTTATGTTGTCACCTGGCATCAGCTTTTTGCTGCAAATTTCTCTAGTGACAAATATATCATTTCTTTTTTATTGCAAACGTATATGGTTGTAAAAAGCTTACAGACTATACATGTAGGTCACTTTAACATGCACATGGGGTTCTTTAGGTTTTTTTTTCTTATTTATGTATCAGGTGGATTTAAACAAGGTTAAGTTAAAATATTTGATAGGTAAATCAGTTCAACTGTAGTACCAAGATCTTTTTTGGGTTATCTTGTTATTATTGGTATACATTCCAAACTTATTTTAGAATATTCAAGTTAACATATAAAAACTTTTTTATATATACTATTTTTGATAGACTGTGATATAGCGATGAGGAGTAAAGTTTTACAGATATAGAGATATAGCAGGCATTACATACCATGCTTATTGTCTTCTTAATAAAGCTTTGTAGATGTCATTGTAGTTATGTTTATATTCAACAATGTTAATTATCCAACAAAGCACAGTTGTATAGTACACTTACCTGTGCTTGACACCTTATCATGGTAGGGAAGTTTGAGTATCTCACGACCTGTAGAGCTATCCTGCCAGAAAAGGGGAAATTAACATAAGCTGGAATGATAAACAAGAGGCCCAATGGGCCTTAACGGTCACCTGAGTACATGAATATGTAGGTCAAATGCATTTTGAATAACAATAGATCAATAGGGCCTAAACATTCATCTTGACAGTTATAATATGTAAAAGTTAAGCTATTAGTATATGGCTAAATAATTGTAGTTTAGCCTAATTTTGACATTGTTTGCCTCATTGCAGGCCCCCCTAGGAGTTGGGGGCGGGTGGGGCGTGCCAACCCCTTCTATTGTATAAAGCAGATTCCTCTTCCTCCAAGGAGGCTTCCTACCAAATTTTATTGAGATCTGTCCAGCAGGTAAGAAGATGTTGTTGAAAGCAAGAAATAATGATTTTGTCAAAATTTTGCCCTATGTCTTAGCCAATCAGAGCCCAAGGCGGCCATCTTGGTTTTTTGATCAGCCCAGATAAAGAACAACACTTACTCAGGACCTCCTAAGGTACATTTCAACCAAGTTTGAAGTGAATTGGTTCAGCTGTTCTTGAGAAGAAGTTGAAAATGTCTCAGCCAATCAGAGG
>JAUMGZ010207456.1:0-22771 GCA_032359645.1 Pododesmus macrochisma | reverse complement strand
CACTCTCTATAAACTGAACTCTCCTCCAAACCATGCACTCTCTATAAACTGTACTCTCCTCCAAACCATGCACTCTCTATAAACTGAACTCTCCTCCAAACCATGCACTCTCTATAAACTGTACTCTCCTCCAAACCATGCACTCTCAATAATCTGAACTCTCTATAAAATGAATAAATGCAATCTTATGTCCCTTCGGTGTTCTTTATATATACATTAAATAATACCAATAGTCTCTCATTGCAATAACATTAATTTGGTGTATGTGAACACGGAAGATAAATAATTTTATAAGTTGTCACAATACATATGAAATACAACCATTACATGTATTTTATCAATATTTTCAGAACTTTGGTATATGTATTTAGCTTTAAAAGGGTCTTGCTGGAACTAGTGGAAAGTAAATATTAAGAATACAAGACTTTTAAAAATGACTACGGGTAGTATTATAAACCATGAGGCCAGGCTACATATGTGCATGATGTTCACCTTAACACCATTTTACATATATTGGGTTTCACATCATTGTGGTTTGTAGTTTCTCCAACTTCTGCCAGGTAGGAGAAATAAAGACCACAACTTTTGACCCACAATAATTCTGTTTAAGCTTCCAAGTTGAAACATACATAATTCAAAGAACAACCAAATTTAATAGGAAAACTAATATAAATATTCTTTGAATGAACTTTTCCAGAGGAGGTGCATGCATATTGTTTTACAAAGTACACAAAGATGCAACAAGATCTCAAGATAATTTAACCAACACAGCAGCCATCTTTGATTTCCATTCAACCAAAATTAGCATGACAAGAAGTTTGCACATATTGAATATTTAAATTAAGTGCTCAAACCAATCTTTGTTTAGTTTAAGGGAAATAGTTATCTATTAACAAAATTTTCAACTTGGCTGCCGTTGTGTCTATCTTGGATAAATCTGTTCAACAAAATTTTTATTTCACATATGTGGATATCAAGTTGAATCAATAAAAAGTTTAATGTACAAGAACTATAAATATGGGCTGTTTTCAAGTCTCCAAATAAATTTAAAAATTCAAAATGGCCTCCATTGAGCAACATAAAATGTTTAAGATGCCATAGTTTTTGAGCATCCAATGAGTTTCATAATGAAAGTCAATGTTCCTAAGATGTACAAAGAGCTGCAATAACAACATTTTCAATAATGCTGAGTCAGGACAGCTATAGCCATTTTGATTTTCAATACCCTGAATTAAATATGAACATATAAGAAGTTTTTACACAAGTTATATTTACGCATTTTTAGTTCATGCCCAGGCATTAGTCATCTTTGATGAATATAATGTTCAAACTTTTTTTCGATACATCTACATTGTATACATAAAGCTTAAAAGCTAAATCAATATAAATGGCCAAGTTTCAAGTCTCCATCTTCAAAATGGCTGCTTGCAATACTGAATACCGTAAAAACCCAAGTAATGTGCGCATTTGTGTAATGTGCACATGGGGAAATTTGGCACTAAAAACTGCAAAAAAGCCCTCTTCCCGGTATTGAATGTTATTCCTAAGACTGGCCATACAGGTCAAAGCAATGCTCAGTGCCAAAAAACTCCAAAGCATTTGATTGTATGGTTCTGTAACTATTCGTGAAGTATTACAATTCTTAAGGTTCATTTGTGTAAAAACAATTTATAATAAATTTTGATAGCAGTTAAGGAAATCAACCAATAAACTTAAAGTATTTGATCAGCACTTGAAACTCAAGCTTCAAAGTTTTATCTTACAAAATAAGACCAGTTATCTGGCTGTAGATCAGGTTATTTCCTATGTACACTACTTTGAAGTTTATTGTAAAAATCTTACCTTCATCTTTTAAGTTATATATTTGTCCAAAATCTTTACAAAGGAAGCGATCTGTATGCCTTGATAATTTTAGTTATTTTATGTCAAAAATGCTTCATCAAATTATATATCGCTTAGTTTTTTAATTTTGGACTTTGCACTTCTGCCAGCACTTTTTGCAATGGTCTTTTTTGAAAAGCAGCAAAAGAAGCATTTCACACAGCACCAATTCATTGTGATACCATATAAACTGTACTAAAAGAACGAGTAATCTCTGCCAGGTCGAGAAATCAAATGGTCCATATACAACTCTGCAAAACGAACATTTATTAAATGCTTGGGTCGAATAAAAGCAAACAATTCACTCCCAGCCAATACAATGCCTGATCTGTGTGTACACAATACTAGACAGCTTTTATTTTGCATCCTTCGATAGTAGTTTGGTTACCTCGGAGAATTGACCAACCAAAAGGCTGGACTATGCAGATAAAAACCCCCTCGACGCTATCAAGGGAAACTTAAGTTATAGCATTATATAAAATAAAACTTGAAGGCTTTGCAATGGCATATACGTGTATGCACACATGCACCAGAGATATAAAAACTGATGATTCAGTGTTCTTAGAATAGTGGAGTTTTTTTTTAAAATGATCTGCGACAGTTTAAAAGTGACTCAGAACTTCAGTTTTCTCAAAAAATCAACCACAAGGAAGAGGCATATCCAAGAATTTACTCATTAAAGTGAAAAACATTTCATAAATGATGATCAATTCGTTGTTCATTTTTTATGAATGAAAGGTATATTCATGATTTTGAAATACATGTAACAACCAAAATAATCAATGTGCATAAAAAAAATTTGTTGGAAAAGTGTCTATTTTATCTCATGAATATTTAAACAGTTTATGATTATATTTAGTGTATGTTTATGAAATTTTAATCTAATGTTGTCTAGCTTTCAGGAATATCACTGGCGAGTACACGACATGATATCTCACAAAAAGCATACAGACAAATCATTTTTGGGCTATCCCTTGCCTTGCAACACATAAGTAAGCCATACAATTTCAGCTTTTGGCTTGAATATACCCAACGGTTAAATTCCATACCCTCCTTTGTCAAGCATATGTTGCTTCAAATTAGTTAACATTTCTGTTGCCCTCTTTGGTGGAAATAACATTATGAGTGGACTATTTTATACAAGAAAGAAAAGTTTACATGTATACATATGTACATTGTATATAGCTGTGTTTGCAATAACTTCACCTACAATGTACTTTTGTAAAAAATAATCAAATTTGCCTATTATTGCCAGTACTGTGTATTTTTATTTGCATTCAGCATTAAAATCCCTAATATTTACTGTAATAAAAAAGAACATTGTAATTTAAACTTGGCTTCTTTCAAAAAATATTTGTTTACCTTTTTAGAGTTCTTCATTACTGACCAAACCTTATGGACACTTGTTAGCTATTACTAGTACTTTCTCACATAGTTTAACACTTTCATCAGATTCTTGTGACGTCTTAACATGCATAGACCAGCGTGGTGGCCAAGTGGTAAGGGTGCTCGCTTCAAATTTGTGCTGGTAGACTGGTGCTAGAATCCAGTCCTGGGATCGAATCCCAGTCAGGTCAAAACCTAAGACTTTAAAATTAGGCAATCTTCTAGCTCCCTGCTAATTGCCCAGCATTACTGGTTAGGAGGAGGACTGGTTGGCTCGGTGTCAGGATAATGCGACCAAGTGAAGTATCATGTCAATGTGTCTGCAGTGTGATATATCAGTGAGATAGCACTATAAAGTTGCTATTAATGCACACTGTCACAAGCAAACACTGTCTTGATATGACCTATACATGAGTTAAAGGGATGCTAAACACCAATAAACAAACTTCACATGCAAAGAAGCCGAAGATTTATTAAAGCTCAATTTTGTCAATTAGAACAGTAGGATGCAGATTTCAACATTCAAGGGTTGACATTGCAATCACGTTTATTGATTTAGATAATAACAGTCAATGGTGAACATTATCTTGATTTTGAATTTATTAATTGCATACAAATATTCATTAATTTACTGGTATATCACCCCAAATATTGTATAAACTAAAGCAAACTCATTCACCAAGCAAGTGTTAAGCTGTACATGTTTTAAAATGAGGATTCTATTGTCACATATAGTATTACAAAAAGCATTATCAGCAAAGTAATAAAATGGAGGCCACTAAAGAAGACAAAATTCATATTTCAAAAGGTTGAGTTATACAAAAGATTGAAAAAGATTACAGTGGTTATGTTCAATGCAAATCTTACAAGTTTGCAATAAACACAAATGAAAAGATTGAGCTAGGTCAAGCTTTACACTTGAAGGTCAAACACAAGGTCAGCTAAGTACCCTGTAATGATACTAAAATGTTGTCTGCTGTTTGTCTTGCCTATCAATGGAGATTAGTACGGCACTGTCCTAATATGCATAGAGACAACAGCGTCATGTAATTGACTGGCTTTATCAACAAAATATATTGGAATAGAATATGACTAGGTAGTTCAAATAAAGAGCCGTTATTTCTATTATATCAATATTCACTTATTCACGTTGGTTTTAAAATAACTTATTTTAAACTTGTTTGGGTTGAAGCCGTTTTGTTTAACTAGTTATAAGATTTATTTCTATAAATATGAAGGAGAAACTTTGACAAGGGGCAGATAGCTCATTTGTCCAATAAGAAACAAAGAAATTTCTTTTATAAAGTAAAAGTATAATTGCTTGTGCAAAACGCCATGTATTATGATTTGAGTTCCTTTTCTTAATTGGGCTTGACTAACCTTAAAAAATTACATGACATTTCAAGGTCTTAATCTAACTTACAAATACATTGTGTAAATTATACAATTATAGCCATTTGATGAAGTCAATACAGAGATATATAGACTTTTGAAGGGCTTATCGACCAAGGACGTAACGACCGAAATCAAAAGGCTATAACTGTTTTATTATTTTATCACATTATTTTATGAATAAACATATCTCTGAACTAACACTTTTAATTCATAAGTGTGGTGAAAATTTCATTTCAGCAACCAGACAATACATGGTTTTTGCATTTTAGATGGAAAGGAAGGAATCCTAAAAAATCCAAAAAGTCATAGTAACAATGATCCACAGTTTGATCAAGGAACTACAATGTATTTGAAAAGTTTTCACTTTATCAGTTCCGCAGATGCATAGTAACAATAAAATATTTATGACGTCATAGTATATGATATGTATTGTGATGTCATTTTGGAGCTATTTATAGAAAGAGAAGGTCAATTCGTATCTATTATTAGCATAAATAGGTCGATTCAGTAAAAAATAGAAGGACACGTGACTACGAATGAACAAATCGACTTCTCTAAATAATATGATTAAATTAAACAATACACAATGTTACAGTTACAATAAATGGAGGACAACTTCACAGTAGTGATTCAGTCTTCACAATAAACCATGTATATTTGAAGACCAATTAAGGCCAGCATGGCGAGTCAAGTTTGTGTTTTTCTTGCCTCAGCAGGGCCGTAGCCTGGGGAAAGTCGACGGGGGCAAAACTTTTTATTAATAGATAAAAAATCAAGCAAAAAAGTTTGTCAAGAAGACTGATATTGTCTATATACATGTACATGTATATAATTATAAACTAGTATTATGCTTTTGAAAAGGTGAAACTTAACACCAAGTTCAAAACAGCTCTGACTTTTGTATAAAAACCAAGTTATGCCTCTTTATACAACAGGTATTACTGAGGGTACAATATCACAAGCAGGATCATGAAGTTGTCACCATTGCTAAAGGATTGAATTTGAATATTACACAATTCCTCAGTCGTTACACAGAGTTGGAAACGTAACCCATACACTACTGATAAGCTTGCAATATTCACAGGAATGTAAGGGCGGACCATCTGAACGTGTTATCTCCCGAAGGAAGAACCTTCACCGAAATTAACCAGCTCTTATCAGGTGGCCATTTCCAATTTTAAGTTTATATCACGTTTCTTAAATTTGAAAAGTTAAATATACCTACACTACCAAATGTAAATAGTTTTATCATCTAAGTTCACAAACTCTTGTCAATTCAAATTTGATGGAAAATAGACCATCAAAATTCACAAACTCTTGTCAATTCAAATTTGATGAAAAATAGACTATCAAAGTTCACAAACTCTTGTCAATTGAAATTCGATGGAAACCAGCTGACTATCAAAATTCACAAACTCTTGTCAATTCAAATTTTATGGAAACCATGCAGACTATCAAAGTTCACAAACTCTTGTTAATTCAAAGTTGATGGTAAATAGATAATCAAAGTTCACAAACTCTTGTCAATTCAAATTTGATGAAAAATAGATAATCAAAGTTCACAAACTCTTGTCAATTCAAATTTGATAGAAAATAGACTTTTAAAGTTCACAAATTCTGAACATTTCAAATTCAATTGAAACCAGAATTAATATGGGAAAGACATGAATGTTTTCATCAAAATTGTTCAAAGCACCATGTATAACAAACATTTTTCTTTTTATTCAGATATAAATATATATACAACAACAATTCAATGAAAAGCATTGTGAATATTATGGAACCTAAGATGTGCAACATTGCATAACTTCCTTATTTAAATAAATGTGCATGAAACTAATATATTTTATTCACTTTCCAATTTGTCACAGGACATTAATATATTTAATATATATATATATTTGCCGTTCATGTCGAATTTGCTACCGTCCATTGTTGTTCATAACGCATGAATAACGACAAACAGAATGTCATTTCTTATATTTACAATTTTAGTAACACTTTCACTAATTACAAAAATACATATTTGCTTGAACCATTTTTATATTTTGTAATTTTAAACGGTCACCCCTTCGTAAAATGGAATGTTCCAACGGATGAACAGAGAAGTGCACTCAATTATGCCGTCACACAATTCACCGAGTTCATTATTATTCATGATCATAGCATATGAATAACAACGGCACAAGTAGTGTCAATGAAAGGAAAACAATGCCAATTGTAAATATAAATGTATATCAACTGACACTATGAAAATAAATGTCCTTCTACTTTGTGAACAAGAGGCTCACTTCTGGCATCGGTTACATAAACTTAAATTTTGAAAGAGGACCTTGAGCTGGGAATGTCACCACAAAATTAACCATGTACATGTATATTCAAAAATTTAATTCTTTGTTTTATTTTAGTTTTAGATCTTAATTGAAGTAGTGTCTGCTTGTGACCGTGCACACTTATGGTGACTTTATAGTGCTGTCTCACTGAGATATCATGCAGCAGACACATTGATATGAAACTTCGCTTTGTCACATCATCCCAACAACGAGCCAACCAGTCCTCCTCCTACCAAGAAAGGCTGAGCGCTTAGCAGGGAGGGAGAAGATTGCCTATTTATAATATCTTAGATTTTACACACGTCTGTTTAAAAATAAAATAGATGCCAGAGCAATGAGTAGAGCTCATCTTAATTTTTCATATTTTACAGAATACCGCTTATTGCTAACTTTTGTGATTATCTGAAAATAACAAGAGGCCAAAGGAGCCTTAACAGACTCATATAAGATCTTTGGAAACTTATAATTATAATTTTAATACAGTGAAAATTCTTACAGCACAGTAAAAGTATGTAACATATTAAATAATGTGCTATGATATCAGTGTCATCGATTTTGTAAACTCACAAAGTGCAACTTTGCAATTAAAACAGCTCCTTATGGTCTCAATGGAGCTCACTGTGAACAAATGACCGATTTAAAAACTCGCTTAACTAAAATAAATACATTCCAAAGACAAATTACACTCGGCTTTTCAAGAAGTTAGAAATTCTATTAAAATCTTTTTCAATGACATCAATATCAGCTTGAGTCTGAAGCCCTGTCTTTTGTAGATACGGACTTAACAAGTCTATTATTAGTGCTCATAATCAAAGAACTTGAGTCAGCTGTTTACACATATAAACAAAACTAAAGATAACATATTTCATGTTAGTTAAAGAAAGTAGAAAGAAAGTTTATTTTTCGTTTCTTAATTTAAAACACCTTCACACACTTTGCAGCACTCAAAACTTAAATGCATTTAACAAACAATCTACAGTGCATTTGATAAACTTTCATATAAAGTCTTTCACTAAAAATAGTTTTAGAAAAAGACTTATTATGCTTTATAAACCAATCCTATCAAGACACGATTCAGGTCAGGTAACTGTTTACACAATCAAAATGTGTTTATTCAATAACAGTCCCTCTCAAATATACGATTTAAAGCCACCAATAAGACCGGAGTGACTATTCAAACAGACAAAAATTTCTAAGCGGAAAATCAATTTAATCAATGTCTTGCTGATAACTAACAGACACGATTTTATTATCTTGCGCAAAGTACATGTGCAGCAGATACAATTTAAATAACTTGTGCAAATTACACGTGCATTGTATGACCTTCAATGTTGCTTTAAATTATCCACATGACAAAGCAAATCAAACAAGTGCATTAAAACTACAGAATTAAATAGTAGCATGCTTATAAAACTTAATTCTCAATTTAACTTTTGTCTTTAGGAATTCTTTTAAGAATGTACTATGAGAATCTTGGTACATATTAACACAACCAATAACAAAATAATACAAACTATAAATAGATTACTATTTCTTTTCATAGGCAGTTTGTTATAAAAGATCACAGTTGAATAATAAAAAGGAATGTGGTACGTACACATAAGATTTAAAACTATATAATTCCTAAGCTCAAAGGGCCACAACTCTTATAAAATAGCACCATACTTTTACTTATGGTCACTCTATTGAACATTATACATTTATGGCCCTATAAGCAGGATGATTGGAGGATTTACTTACCTGAAGTTGTACCTGAAGGTAAATAAATCGTCATAAAAAGAAATCAGCCCGTAAACAGTATGCGCATTGCAGTGATTCTTCAATGAGCTAGGTGTGCTCCACCACCACCCCGTAAAACCTTCAAAATGTGTTTGGGACATAAGGTGACAGTTTAACGGGGGGTTACTGTATTCTAGACATGCTTATGCTAAAATAAGCTGCTATCTTTTGCTAATGATTTCTATAAACTGCAGACACTATGCATGACATACAATGGCAGTACTTTGGTAAATCTGATCAAATACACAACTTTATTGACATCGTTAATAAACAGCCCTTGAAGTAGTCAGTAGTCAAAATATCCCCATTCAGTTTGAACATTCCCAAGTGTGCCCTTTCTCAAGAGTCTGCTTCTATATTGTTTTAACGTTATTTATATGAGTATTGAGTATATGACCTTTTGATGTCAGAGGAAAACTTCAAAAGAAGTAAATCATATTTATTGTGACTGTGAATTGGAAAGGCATGATGACGTTGATACATTTATTGTGTGTAGTGATCTGATGATCATGAAGAGATATTAAACATAAAGTATTCCATGTAGTGAAAGTTCACAAGTTTTATTTATTATGAATGGTGAATAAAACTGAATTTATAATTTTTGTGTTTTTCCTTTTTTGGGACCAAATTCAATCTGCAGCGTTAAACATGACTAGTGACATTTTCTTTTATTCTGCTATTATATATTTAGTATAATAGAATATATTATTTTGCTTGTTTGGGCTAGTACTAGAGAAACTTAAGGGTGAAGACTGTAAATTAAATTGATGAAGTGATAGTTAACTAGATGTCGATAAAACATCACTAGGTTGCACCCAAAGCTGCCTAGTTGAAACCCTTTATATATATCTTAGTTGTACATGTAATCCCAGAATTATCACATGTTTATATGCTTTTAAAAATTCAACAAGGATCTGCTACTTTCGGCCATTAGTAGGATGTGAAGCAATGCCCATGCACGATGGCCTATTTTCCTTGTTGATGGTGAAGTGAAGAGAAAATGTAGACTTTTCAATAGTCACTAAAACATGGATATATTTATAAAATGAAAGCCAAATTGATTGGAAAATGTTAATTTTTAAATGTGATTATATAAGAGGCGGGCAGAAGCTCTTTTTGCAAATATGAAATATCAGTCTTTCCGAAGGTTTTTCCAGATTTAATTACTAGAAATTTGGGCTAGTGAAATGTTGTCAACTACCAGCCCAAATCAAAATTTATCAGACCAAAAGTTTTGCAAGTGGACCATCTCTATTCATCGCCTCATGAATGTTAATAATTTAAATCACAATTCAATTCTTAAAATGTCAATTCTAGTTTTTTTGTGATCTTATATAATTAGTTGTACGGGTATAGGGAATATTAATGTCATTATCAAATGCTAATAATAAAAGATATGCTGTGGTTAAAAAAAAGAAGAAAACCAGTGGGATGTATAAAGTAGAGGTCAAAACTTTCAACTTGTAATTTCTTTGACTTGATCACTGATTGCACGCTTGTATCTTCACGTGGAATTGACAAAAATCGAAGGATAAACCTTTCCTAGCTTGACTTGAGCATTAAGTTGCACGTGTGCATCATCCTGAGAACTGAGGCCAAAATAAAAATTGGGTTGTTTGGCGTAACCCTGCCATCTCTGAAAAATCGACCCGACCCTCTACATTTTTTGCGGATTTTAAAGACAAATTTTTAAATCGGGAAAATTCTGTAATTTCCTTTCTGCCATGGTACAATGTTTTTTAGTGCAAAATCCTCACTAAATTAATGTTACTTGAGTGCATGGTTTCAAACATTTAGATGCATATATGACACTGTATAAACAAAAACTCTCCAAAATGGCAGAGTTGAAACGAAAGTGCCTAGACAAAATTACTTTCATAAATTAGAATGCTTTGTGAGGGCACAGCAAGAAAAGATAAAAAGCAGTAGTCCTTAAAATACTTAGCATATTTCACTACATTGGTGATTGGTTCCATGACATTGTATCAAATACAAATGACAACAGGTAGAAACAGAACTTCTGAACATGTACACATTGTCATTTTGGCCAGGGATCTACATCTTTCTGGCGACAGAGATCAACAGTCAAATCATGACAATAAACAACCGATAGAAATACACGACAGCTTTATTTTATATGAAAAAATTATCTCAGGGATGATTCCGAAGTTTATCAAATGGGGCCCTTGGCAATGAAATTGGGAATTTTCAATCGCAAAATCTCCAAATTGGGAATTTTGCGGCGTATAATTTAAAACTTTGATTGTTTCAACCTTCAGAGTTATTGATACAACTATAATATGATTATCATTAAAAACAATAAAGCATAATAAACACTAGTAAATGTAGTCTGTGTCTAGCCCCTATTGATGAATGAAAGATAAATTTAATATATTGCAACATACAAAGAAAAGGGCAAGCTGAGTTTTATTATATATATGGAATCTTATTTGTCCTCTTTAGAGATCGTATAGGAAATGAATGGATTAATATAACTAAAATATTATAAATAAACAAACTTGTAAACTGTTCAACACTGTCACATTTATGACAGCACAGCAAATATTGAGCAACTCACACATTAATACTCTTATAACAAAACTTTATAGTCAACAATGGATCTGGATTCAGCAGCTGTTCAGACAGAAATTGACGTATTCTGGTCTCTATACATGTTTTCTTGTATTTAAACAAATACTATTTGATTTGTATAATTTGTGTAATGATTACTATCAACTGCAGATACTATACATGACACACATTGGCGGGACTTTGGTCATGTTGGTAGAAATGATCAAATTATGACAAATACAAAGCTTTATTGACATCGTAAATAAACAGACTTCTTGAGGTACAACCATGTTTCTTACCGTTTAGTAGACATATGTGCTTGCGATCTACCGTTTACTTTGCATTAATATCTGGGAGTTTTCCTCAATCTACCATCAAAAATAAATCCTTGAAATGAATGCTAAGTAAATTGGTTGATCGCAAGCGGTACATGGTTGCCGATTATTGACAAAAGCTTTAGGTTTACACTGATTTAGCATCTGGAACACATCTGTGGTTGTTGTTTGCGGTGACAAAACCACCAGGAAATATCAGCAGCATTCTAATAAAAAACAAACTCCAGAAATCTGGACGTATTTACCAACTTTTCTGTAAAATATTCAATCTGGAATTTTTTGTATCTTGGATTTCAAATGGGGCCGCTAGAGTTTTTTGTGGCCGCTCGGCGGCCTTAAAACATATAGTAGAATAATCCATGTTTATTGAAATACCAATTAGACGTTAAGACCCAATGGGCCTCTTGTTTTATAACTGAATTTACAATAGAAAAAGGAATAATTTGATGAAGTTTCAGAAGTCTTAAAATAAACTATAATCCAATCATTTACTAAACTACTGTATATATACTACTATAGTGATGTTTTGACTAGATGTTTATTAATGCTCTGTTCTGTGCACATGGGTTTCTTGCTTCTGCCTTATGGGTATATATATCCAATGGTTTTAACAATATCCTAATACATTTTATGTTTCCTGCAAGCCCTTGACAAGTTAAGAACAATATTGATTCAATAAAATCTTTGCATGCTCACCTTGGAGATCATATGCAATATTCTGTGGTAATTATAAAAGTTCAAGTGCATTGATTTCGTATTAGTATTGTCTTAAGAGGATCATGAAGTACTGTTTGACAATCAAATTTTCTTGGCATCAGGACTCGAGGGCTTATACGGGGTGTGATATCTAAATTGTCATATCATAAACTTTTTATCATATGTTTGTTTTCCTTAAAAATAAACAAAACATACACAAACAAAATATTTCTTTATTTTATTTACTGATATTCATAAAATTGGTAACAAAAACAATGATGCTTATAAACAAAACAGTAACAATTATCATAAAAAGTCAACATTTAGAAATTCCCAAATTCCTACAAAATAACAGATATGACTTACAAAGCCCCACTCAAATTTCCGCATGGCACCGCTTCCGGATTTGGTTTTGCTTATTAGTGTTACACCTGTCATCTGCTTAAACAACAATGGTGACATGCGAGGAGATTTTGGAGGAATTGGCAGCAAGGATTAGATGAATTAATTGACAACAAACAAATGGAAAAGTGCCAATAATTTGTAGTTAACATTAAAAGCAGACAGCAATAAGCAACAGCGGCAAAATCCGGAAATTTGGGAGGGCGTGTGATATCACTTTTCTAGGGGGTGTGATATCACTTTCAAGGGGTGTGATATCACTCCAAGGGGTGTGATATCACCCGTGCTGATATCAGCTAGTGGAAATTTTAGACTTAGATAAAGGTAAATAAAAACTGGGACATAATATACTTCTTAGCGACCCCCAAAAATAATCAAGAAAAACTATATGGTTTAGAATACAAAAAGGCAGTCTGAAACATGCCTCCGATAAATGTATTATAAAAGAAGAGAGAGCCACTATATACTGTGTGAGACATCCGCGCGTCATCCCTTAATAACCTATCCTTCAGCTGACTGAGATTGGCGCACAATCTTATTTTTAAAACTTTGATTATAACTTAAAATTATAGTGAAGGCACAATAATAATCACCTTCTATATTTTCTCCATTTTCTAATGAGTTCATTTTTCGATCATCACAATAATAAGAACCTATCATGGCCGTAACAGCCGAGGCAAACCCTGTCAATTTTATGTATTCTTAAAATAATCTACTATTAATGTATGAAATCTAGCAAAATTCGGGCGAGGCAATTGCCTTGGCTGCCTCAGAGGTAGTTACGGTCATGTCGATAGTAGATTTAGAAAATTATAACAAAGCTGAAAGACGACCAGCATTTTTGGAAACGCTAATACTTGTATATTCCGTTTCAAATAGATTTGAGGCTCCGTATCTCTTTTTTCGGGTGACAAACCGGATCATGAAAGGTACTCTCTGTTAAATTTAATATTGTAAGAATAATTTTTATTAATATATTCAAACTCCTTTGATAAAAATCAGTTTACTTTTAGATTTCATGTTGGAAGCCCAAAAAGTATCGATGAATATTCCACGGTAAAACAAGGGCCATTTCGTCACGTGACAATATTGTCGGGCGTTTACCTTTGAAATTTATGATAAACCAAGAGGATTTCGAATTATTGAATACCCACGCGGTGGCCATCTTCTCACAAAAAACGAAAGAGCAGCAAGTGGGGAGCAAGGAATTCCATCAGTTTTAAGGTACATATTGACGTTTTCGTGAATGATTTCTCGCTGCAAAATGCAAATAAATATATTATTATCACAACAGCAGCATATTCGTTCACTCGAAGGAGCCACAAATTATCAAAATTGATGAATTCTAAAGAGGAAGTTCAGGTCTTGTCACGTTTTTTCAACCATCGGTTTGTCGCACAATAACGTTTGGTTTCATCGTTAATATTGGCTGTGATTTTACAGGTTTTAACATTAAAATGCCATGCCTACATCTTTTAATACACCAGTGCCCACATTTAAATGTCAAGTTTTATGAAATCGTAAAGCCATGTGAGGACACGACCCTTTGTCACTTACTGATTTTGCAAGCAATTTTGCTTGTTCCAGTCATTGCATTCATATTCTACATGGCTCTAGGAGTTATACATGTAGCTGTTTTGCATGCCCAGGAACGCTATCTCAGCCCCCATTTATGAGACAACCAGGACCTGGCCAACTGTTATTAAACACCCATAGCTACCTTACCATGCGCAGACAATTAAACGCAATTATTCAAACTATGCATACAAAATCCATGATTTTAGATGAAAATTGCATTATTACATAGAAAGAGACCTTTACAATTAGTGATGGGCTGATAATCTGTAATAATTGATTAATTAGTAATTGACAAGTATCTGGTAAACGACTATGAAACTCAATAATTGGTTGAATAATGAATATTTTTTATTTTCTGTGTTTTAAAAACAATTTGTCCTAGTTTCCTTACTTTTCGGTTGTCTAATAACAAAACTGTTATATTTACATCAAAACAAGCTATGATATCACATTTTTTAACTAATGCTCAATAATGCTTTGCGTGAAAAAACTGATTGATATTGCAAGTGGGTCAAAAGGAAATTGTTAACAAAAGAGGAGAAAGCATATTAAAGTAGATGCATTGATTAAGCCAGTTATTAATCGGTGTAATCGCATTGGAAGGAGCAACCGATTCTAACAGATAATCGATTAAAATTTCCAAACGACGTCCCCTAACGTACTTGGCAACTTTTTAAAAATTTCATGGGGAGAAAAATGTGTAGAGGTATTACACTGCCTCATTTTAGCAGTTCTATGCAATACACTAAGTTGAAGCAAGTTGATACGATACATATCACAATATAAACTGAAGTTACGATTCGTATCACGATACATTAATGTAAAGAAAAAAAGGACATAACAAGTCTTGTGAACATACTAAAATATTTTATTAAAACAGAAAATACCAAATACTTATTTATCACTGCATGAAATAAGGTCAGTATGACACTGACGACAGCAAAGTACATGTAGCTTAAAGTTAATCACTAAATTTAAAAGTCAATCACGCATCAATCAGTGTGACAATGGAAGGTACTGGCATAAATGTAAGTGATCATATCATTATCAAATAGTAATCAAATGCAACATTATAATGAAGCTTTAAATTAATGCTAATGAAATTATGCCTAGATTAGAAGAAGATCTTTGCTACTGAATGTAACATTTTCGGACCCTGATTCTATTTGATGTTTCTGTCCGAGAGTGAGAGTGAAACGTGTGCCATGCTGCTTGTGTTGCAGTTACTGAATTTATAACTTCGCAATAACATAACCGGCATATTGTTGTTTTCCTTCTAATCATATCTGCTCTAAAACTAAAATGTTTCCAAACATTCTTAAATGCCGCTGGTAGCTTCAATATCTTAATTTTAGGCCGCAATACACTGTCGTCAGTAAGATCGGTTGCCATTTTTGTTTGGGTATACTTACCTCCAAAGTGAACCGAAAAGAACCGATACGGAACCAAAGTCATATTGTGTACCGATCCGTCGCTAAAAATCGCAGATCACAGATCACTGATTGTTGTCTGATTTCATTTTAAAGATAAACAATATATTATCTTTCTGTAGATGATAAATTCCCCAGTCTGTACCTCAATGATAAACCAGATTTATCGATGAGAAAACAATGTTACCCATTAAATCTCAACGAAATCAAAGTGTGGTTTACAGAGATGCTCCTGACTTTATTTACCTCACTTATAAGCTTAAATGAAAATGGTTAAATGACTTATTTTGTCTTATAATGCGACTGTAGAAAGTCATGTTACGTCTGAACTGTCACTTTCTACAGTCATCATTAAAGAACACCAAATTATATGCAACACTTTCGCCGATTAGTCAATTGCACCAATATACATTTTCCAGACAAATAGCTGACAAAGGTTCAGATGTAACTTGACTTTGTGTACATCATAAACTTCATAATCAATTTGATGTGAATTTGTTTATTTTCAGTGTTCACAGAATGAATTAACAAATGGAGTCATTAATGCCTGTTTTCTACTGCTGTTTAAAGATTTGATAAGATTATTTGCCTGTTACAATGATGGTGTCATCAACCTCTTAGGTGTGTATGCAGTCTAGGAGTACAGTATTGAAGGAAGTGGTGGGAGCATGTATATGATTAACTTTGTCTTAACTATTACTTCTTAATTGATTCATGTACTGAATAAATATTTGTTTATTTTATTACAATGTATCAAATCTTCAATATAAGGGGTCAAGGTCAATAACTATGTGTCAAGGTCAAAAGTTAGTTGTAAGACCACACATATAGCATAAAGTAATTGTTGACGAAGTATTTTAAAAAAAATAATTCTTAAATACTTTTATCACATGGGATGATGGTGGCAAGTGTTTTTGTAATCATGTTTTACGTATTAAGTTCAATTATTTGTTACTGACTAGCAGAAAAACCTTTAAAACTCTTTACTGCACACTTTTTTAAAGGTGCATTTAACTAGTAGTGTTTATAACTTGACCACAATGTACAGTTTTGAAAGGAAAACCAAAATGCAAAGAAAAAAGACCAATGCTCTGATTACATTCCTATTTGAGCCAATGCTTACAAAGTTTGTGACAAAAAACAAAAAACAAAAGCTGTGCATAAATGAACCACTAGGGGGCGCTTCAGTCAACATAGTGTATTTTCACATTTTCGTCTTCTCATGAACAGCTGGGCCAATTTCAACCAAATTTAGTAGAAAGTATCCCAATAGTCAGCTGCTTGAAGTTTGCCCCATAGGGGCCAATAAGGGTGAAAAAGGGGTAAAATAAGGTAAATTTTGAAAATTGTTTGACTTGGATTACTCAGGTGACTGTAAAGTCCCCATGGGCCTCTTGTTAATAAAAAAAGTCAATTTTGTTTCAGTATACTTACCATACCATTTATTATGCACAATCTATCCTACTACCTCACTTTAAAGAAAATATTGTCCCTAAAGTTCCTCACGTATCCGGGTACTCACTCGGACAGTCATGTGAGCGTACAGGGCCAACAGTAAAATACATCCATTCTCTATCCATGAGCACGACTTGATGGTCTTGTTATATGCTTCACTGAACTACTTTGAAACAGAGTCTAGTTGAAGCGATCTCACGAAGGTTGTTCAGCTTTAGTTTTGGCAAGTCTATCTAACTTTGTGTTAGCACGCCGTAATGCTCTTCTGAAAGGTCGGCCTCTTAAGCCTTCATACCGTGACCGGATGCTTGCAGCTCCAATGTCAGGAAGTACCCTCTTTGGGGGTGTCCTTCCTGGTGTGATAGAGGACGTGGCTAAGGACCCTAGGTCTGTCCATGTTACAGTTGCGCAGCTGCAACCTGGTTCCTCGTCACATAAGCCACCTTCATCTTCTTCTAGAAGAAGGAAGAGACATTCAAGGGGCCCAAGACCTAACCCTAGGAAGCAAGCTACTTGTAAGGGTACTGGTAACCAGTCAAAAATGCCAACTAGACCTCAGGCATCTAAGGGGAAGCGTTCCTGACGTGTCAGGAAACCCTTTCACTATCACCCCCTCATTGTCGACAAGCCTTGCCTGTTGCTTCCTGACTCCTCTTCTGGAGGACAACCAGGGAAGCTCAGACTCAGATTCAACGATTCCCTTATGCTTCATTTAGTGAGATCATCACTAGTTCTTCATACCAGGCAGGTAGTAGAGGTTTTCCTCAGCCATGGATACAAATTTTTGGTAAAACCCATTTTTGTGCGATATACTCACCACACCATTTGAAGAATTCCCGTCCTCCTCCCTGTTTTATCCTTGTACAGGATAGAGAATGGATGTATTTTGGTAGGTGCATTACTATTAGTTGGGTACTATCACATGACTGTCAGAGGGAGTACCGGGATACGTGAGGCACTTTAGGGACAAAATTTTCTTTAAAGTGAGGTTGTAGGATAGCTTTTGCATAATAAATGGTATGGTAAGTATATCTCACAAAAATGGCCTTTACAAAAAAAAAAACAATTTCAAATAACATCTTTAATTAGTATTTAAAAGCAATTAAGAGGTTGATAATAGTATTTTATTTTTCAAGCTCTGTTTGGGATATTTATCAAGTACACTTCAACAATGATTTTAATACTATTTCTTTTTCAGAAAAATACTTTGATATGAATAAAAAGCAGTGCAGAGAAGCATTAGATCTTTACAAAAAGTTTCTTGTTCGAATGGACAAGGTTTCAGAGTTTCTTAAAGTAGCAGAAGTAAGTATTGAACAGTTCTTGAAGGGAACCTCAGGTTATGTAATTAGTCCACCTTGACTTTTTCAAAGTCAAAGTGGACTTTTCCTATACCAATCCATCTGTTGTTGTTAACTTTCACATGTTAAACTGAGGCAATTTTGACCAAACTTGCTGTGAAAGTTTCTTGAATGATCCCCTTTTAAGGTTTGTGTTTGCCGAATTTCATCAAATATGGCCGCCATGGCTTCTGATTTGCTGTGACACTTTCACTTTCTTGTCAAGAACCCTTGGTCAGATTTTTAGGAAACTTGATGTACATAATTCTTGCTTGGCCCCCTTTCAGATTTGTGTTCAATTAAGCCGAATTCTATCTAATATGGCCCCCGTGGCCTCTGATTGGCTGAGAAATTTTCATCCTCTTGTCAAGAACCGTCATTCAGATTTTCATGAAACTTGATGTACATGTTCCTTACATGGCCCCCTTTCAGATTTCTGTTCGATATACCTAAATTCCATCCAATATGGCTGCCGTGGCTTCTGATTGGATGAGACATGTTTAACTTCTAGTCAAGAACTGTTGATCAGATTTTCAGGAAACTTGTTGTAAATGTTCCTTGAAATTTAGTTTAAAGATATTCTTGCATTGCTAAAGTAGCCAAGTGGACGTTAAGGCCCAATGGGCCTCTTGTTCATTTTAAATCTGTGCATCTCTCTGATAATGTATAAAGTATGAATTCATAACATCAACACTTGCAAACAATGTGATGGTTTGTAAAATTTAATTCAATTAATAAGTTATGCTGTTATAATTGTTTTATCATCATTACTAATACCACCAACACTGTTATCAGTTATTAATGAACAGTTTTGCAATTTTAATGACATTTTCATCCTCTTGTCAAGAACCGGCCTTCAGATTTTCATGAAACTTGATGTACATGTTCCTGAAAGACATTGTGTACACTTTGAAGGCAATTTCGCAATCACAGTTTTCAAAAGTTATTATCATTTCAGCAAGCCAGAGGCTTAACAAAGGAGGTAAAATAGGTTTGATTTAACTAGAAGATGAATCAGTAGATGTTGTTTTTATTTGTGGTGAATTTTCATTGTTTGCACTAATCTTGCTCCAGCTGATAATGTGAGAAAAATTAGGAAATAAAACTTTTACAGATCTTAATATAAAGTATATTTTTTAACTAGAAAAGGAATCAACAATCGTTTAAATTTTTTAAAAATCAACTCCTTTGTATTCATATTCCTTCTTTTTCTTTTAAGTTAAACAGACCTAAGTTTGCTAGATTTTTAGTCCACCTGGACTTTGAAAAGTGGACTTTTCCTTTACCAATCCGTCTGTCATCGTCGTGCGGCGGTGGCGTCAACAGCATCGTTAACTTCACATTTACACTTCTTCTCAAAAACTACCAGGGATTAATCCAGGTTTTGAAACCAGCTACCCTTGTGCAAAAAGGGGAGAATAAGTGCGGGGATTGGACAAGTCAAGAGAAGCACCCTTGTAGTGTATTTTTTAATGAAAGAGAATTTGTAAAGAGGGAAAGGATATCATAATTTCATAATTTTACTGAAAGAGAACTTGAGGAGATGCCAACTAAAATTCCACTTTCCTATCAATTTTTCCCTTAATGTATTAACCATCCCCTCAGGCTTTCTTTCAGTAAAATCATCCTTTTCATCTTTACAAATTCTCATCAAGTGAAAATTCTCATCATAAGGCCTACCGGCCTCATAGTCACAGGTGTCAAGTTATTTGTCCTGTCTTCTTGCTTTTGAAAACATTTATCAACTGGAATGCTGCTTTTAGCATCCCTTTTCAATATTCCCTTTGAAAGAAAATTAAGACATGACGTAGTATTGCAATGCCGTAAACAAGTCGCACGTCCGGTCAATGTCGTAAAGTAAACAAAACATCGTCAAAATTAAACATGGGATTTGGGAGTAAAGAAAGGAAAAAAGGGCGTGACGACAAGACAATTTTATTGAAAGCATCAAATTAAAAAATATTGTTTAAAGTTGTATAAAAATTAGGGGAATATCTAGTTCAAATAGGGGAAAGTATGATAAAAATTAGCGAGGGGAAACAGCCGGTAACCGGTAGTAAAAATGGCTGTATATAACGCTGAATAAGCAGGATACAGACACAGATACAGATACAATAAATGCTGTATCAAATAAGTAAAAATGGTGTACGTCACACAATAATACACAACTACTGTTTTCAAGACGTTGACGCCCATATGCATATGTTGCAATTGTGCGCATTTCTGTAAAAGGGTTTTTCAAACTTCAATCTCATTTCATTATTTATAAAGGAATTTGTTATACAGTGGGTCTTGGGTAGCCAAATGGCAAAAATAATAACTTTTTTCAGGTTTTTCATCAATGGTTGATTGACAGGAGATGTGACTTGCGAGAAAAGTGCATGTGCTAATGTTTACATGTGTAAATATATTGTTCAAATGGACAATCTGGGCTATTTATGGTTCATTATAGGATTTAAATCGTGACACTCACCTGTTTTGCAGGAAATACAACACTTACTTATTTAGGGATCTTTATATAGTTTGGCCTTGGAAGCATGTTTTGGAGTTTCTTTTTTTATGGAAAAAACGTAATTTTTTGTTAAGCACAATTACAACATGCCCACAATTGCAACAACTGGCTGTATTTGGTCATGCACATTATCCTAAAAACCAAGCCAATCAGTCTAACAAGAATGGCCAGAAATATAATCCCTTTTGGGATTCCAGTACGGGACCTGTTAATATATGTATTTTTTATGTTGTCCTGCACCTGAGAATCCCCTTTTATGGCCTATATAAACTATTCAGGAAGTGTTTGCAACTGTACATACCTGGGTGACGTGCTACTTCCAGGATGGACTATGACTCAACAGCTATAATTCCTTACATGTATGGATAGCTGAGACATTTTCCTTTACGTTTATCCAAGTTTTGCTAAAAATTACACTTTATATATCTGCAGGTTTGAGCTGAAAGTTTATGCATTCTCGCTTCAATTTGACCTCCATTTTGACCTCCATTTTGTAAACAACTGCGGTCATGTATAATGTGGATGTGTATAAACAGCTCAAAGTAATTTCGATATCCCCAGGCCATTTGTATGCACATATATAATATTGAATTGGTCTTTGACTGCTACAGCAGTTCAGTGATGAGAGTTTTTTTTCTGTGTGCAGAAGGTTGGAGGTTTGATCCCCGACTATATATACATGTGTTACACCAAAGACAATAATCTTCTCGCTCTCTGCTTGCGTTCAGCATCACTGAGTAGTCGCGCGATCGGCAAGGACTGTTTGGATTAATATTGGTATCTGCAGAAAATGTGACAGAGCGACATATTATGTCAGCGTGTCATTGGCGTGATATTTCAGTGAGACAGCACTATACATTTGTCGTCAGTAAACGCTCACAAGGGAACATTGTCAAGATATAACCTAGACATGTGTTGAAATAAAACAAATCAAAAAAATTGGCTTAAAACTGCCACAAGCTGGTCTTCTGTAATTTAAGTTTTTATATTTACAACCTTGACCTTTAGCTCACTGTATTCTGACAGACTTATATCTTTCTGACAGTTGGACGCCCACATGGATGAGTTTTGACAGATTACCTGGTAATATATTTTCTTTCTGACAGTCGGAAGCCTAAATGGACAAGTTTTTGACAGATTAATATAAGACTCTTTCATATATGTGTGAGTAAGATAGGGATATTCCACCCGAGGGGGTTACAAAGTGGTAAAACCTGAGGCTTCCCGAGGTTTTTACTTCAATTTGTAACCCACGAGTGTGGAATATCCCTATCTTGCACACATGTGTATGAAAGAGTCTTTTTCTCCCATAATATCTTGTTTTTTGAATCAATTTACATAAGTTTGAAGCGATTGAAATTTGAGAAATGTACATTCGTGCCATGTTAATGCTGCATTTACTACGTATACGTCACAATTAAGAAGTGACACAATTTGATTGGTTATTTCCCACATCACATGGGTATGTAAGATAGATTTTCTTACATGGCTTTCTTTCATAGGCAAACTCTATCTTACATGGGGGGCCACGGTGGTTAAAGTTGCCGACTTGTAATCATAAGAGCCATGCTCGTGTGAGAAAGTTGCCAGTGACTTGCCGCAGGTCGGTGGTTTACTCCGGGTACTCCGGTTTCCTCCACTAGTAAAACTGGCACGTCCGTAAATGACCTTAGCTGTT
>JAUMGZ010207455.1:0-37408 GCA_032359645.1 Pododesmus macrochisma | reverse complement strand
TCATTTTTCTGTGTGCGTCCAACGTTTTCTTATTGTTTGCCAATGTCCATGGACTTACGGCCTAGAATATCGTCTTGCTTTTTTCGATTTACTTTCTTGGGTAAAATTTTGATTACGCTTTTATGGGTCAAAGTTTAACACTATAATTACACACATATATATATATATAGTCAATATGCTAACTTTTCGACTTCTTATCCAATACTACTGGACTAATTCCACCGAAACCTGGTAGAAGTCATCCTTATGGGAAGGGGGTTCAGACACTCATTTAGCAGTCATTGGAATGGAATAACCGCCACATTAATGTATCTATTAAACCTTATCATAACATTTTACAAAACTTATTGACTAAAAACAATTAAATAGGGTTATTATTTTCATAATAAAATCAAAGAAAAGAACAAATGAATGATTAATCTGAGGTCGTGGCTTGCATTGTACATGATCGTGACTAGAAGAGTCATGTTAGTATTCCTCAATAGATGAAATGTTTCTTTGTTCTATCCGGAATATTATCATAAGGATCATATTTATTTAACTGTTTAAATGAATCGTTTTGAAAACATGTGCTAAAATTCAAAATATTTGTTTCTATTTTTGTTTTTATATTTAAGATTACTGACTGGAAAATGTCCTTGAGCAATCTTTTGATATTGCTTTTACTGGTCTGCAATTATTCAATACAAGAAGTAACTTGTACAGGTAAGATTACACATACTTAAATAACTGTTGAATACAATACTGCTTACTTATACTTACATTTATATGTCGGAATAGTCATTGTATATATTGTTAGTAGCTAGGTGTTAACTTGCATACCTTGGACATGTTCATGGAATTTGTAAATTTTGATAAAAAGATGGAAATTATCAACATATCAGATATCGGTCTTTTTCGTTAAGATATAATTTTTTCTCATTAAACATTATTTTTTCTCCGGCAGTTTCGTCAACGATGGACTCATCTTCTGCATTAATGTCACCATCAGATTCGTCTGCATCGATGTCCCTATCGGATTCGTCTGCATCGATGTCCATATCGGATTCGTCTGCATCGATGTCGCTACCGGATTCGTCTGCATCGATATCACCCTCGGAATCGTCTGGATCAGCGTCGCCATCAGATTCGTCAGGGTCAACTTCGTCATCGGAATCGTCGGTTATGGTTACGCCATCAGCCACAACTATGGAATCTTCGTCATGTGGTAGAGCTAAAGATTATAATCTATATTTCAATATAATCAAAATGATTTGTAGATAAATTAATATTTGTATGTTTATCATAAACTTTATTTGGTATTTGCCATGACATTATTATGTTGATGGACTGAATGTGATTTTCTTAATTCCTTTTTGTGTGTGCAAACGGAGTTATTAGATGACAGTTAGTACTTGCTTCCCCATTCTTGGCAAATGTTAATTATGAATAGGAATAACTTTTATGAATGTTTATGCAAAATTATCGGACAGCTCGGTTATCCGTTTTCAACGTTTTCTTATTAATTGTCAATGTCAATAGACTTACGGCTTTAGAATATCGTCTTGGTTTTTTTTTATTTACTACTTTATCGGAAATTGTTCTTTTTCTTTCGAAATTTTTGAATAACAAAAATATATTTTTGTTCTTTAACAGCCTACCATATATTGTTAGCAAGGATTGTCATTTTCATTTTAAATATTTTTTAATTGGATCCTTTTGGTTTTTACCCTGTCTTTGAGCACTTTATTAACTTGATGTGATATTAAGATTTCATTTTGCATTCGCATTTCTAGTGTTAGCACGTGTTGGTGTTGTATTCATTGTCACTTTGAATTACAACATATTAACCACATGATATAAAATATTGTGGATTAATTCTTTAAGTTTCGTTTTCAATTCAAAGGAAGTAGCTGTAATACTCCAAGCTCTACGCAAGTTGATATATCTACATCCACAATGTCAAGTCTATATGTAACAGTAAGCCCAACAAGTGTCCAGGAGACTGTTTCGTCATCAGGTAAATTGAAAAATATTTAACGATTTTAAAAAAGGATTTAAAGTATAAAGTAAATGAAACCGATCTAAAATGTGTTTGTGATATGTTTTAATGTCTTATCACTCTGCTGAATGATATTTAAATGGTTTACAGTTTTTATTTATTTATTTATTTATTTTTTTTTTTAAATATCTCTGAATAAAAAAGGAGTAAATTAGACAAACCAAAACAATTATTGAAAGCCTATGGACATTTGCAGATAAAAGAAAACATGGGAAGCACGGAGAAAAACAACACAAATACAAGAATTGACTAGAAAAGGAAACATCACGAACTTTTATTGAAAATAACTATAATCAAAAACATGATTTCGTGAAGGAGCGAGTATTTTCTGCTACACATGTGTACCCACCTTGAGGTTTCCGTGTAATTTCGGTATATGGCAACATTTTCCATAGTAAAAACAGAAACATAGGTCACCATCAGGAAATTAACTAATAGCCTGATTAAGAAGTATCAACGAAAAAAACATAAGATTGACAAGATAGGGATAGCAGCAGCAACAGTATAATGAAAGCAAAACATTAAATATAGTAGGACAAGGAGTAAGAACGAATAAGAACCAATGGCCGCATACTACAGCAGAGGTGACATTATAATATTATTAAACATAAATCAAAAGAACGTGAAAAGAGCACCACCCATTCAACCGACGTCCATGGGTAGAATGTTAACATACAATTATAAAAAAAACACTGATGGGCAGCTTCAACGATGACGTCACAATCTTAAATCATAACGTATCCTCAAAATCGATAGGAAAATAATATAAAAACTACAAACTAACACATGTTACCAATAAATAAATATATATTAATTGGAAAAACCGATACTATGTGTAATAGATATTCGACCCACATACTAGGTCTAGTTATGAAGAAAGAACAACTACACCCAAACAGAAATATGAAAATTGTTTTGTTAACAATCAAGGTTAACAAAATTGTGTCGTACACACCAGTACAGACTAGCAGAGATTACCTAAAATGTTGTAATAATAAACATAATATATTTTATATATAATGAAATACAGACAGACAGACAGAAGGACTGGCTATTACTGACTTTATTTGCAATTAAGAAAAAAAGGTGTGACGTTTCAGGTATCAACAGATATGCAGCTTTTTTATCATGGTAAAGAAAGCTAATTGAGAGTATAACTTAAGGGAGTTACTTTAAGACTGAGATAAATATACAAATCGCACTAAATATAGTTTTAACTTGACATACTCCATAAGGTAGTAAATACGAAAAACCAGGACGATATTGAAATAAAAAGAAAACGCGGGAACACAAAGAAAAAAGAGCCAAATGTACATTTACTAAAAAAGGAAACGTCACGAACTTCTATTAAAAGCCTAAAAGCAAAAACATGTGCATGCGATATAGTTAGGTTTTTTACCACACATGTGTCATCCGCCGCGATGCTTCCGTATCATTCCGGTGTATGGCGACCCGTTCGACTGTTAAAAAAGAAGTATATGTCACTATAAGAATCTGTCATTTACATCGTAATGATTGAGCAAAGGAAAAAATTATTAACAGAATTAGGAAATTTAGCACAATGATAAAAGGGCAACCAATCTTTCATCGTCAAACACATTGAATAAAGACAGCAATTTAATCAATGGAATAGGCGGAAAGGAGAAGAATGGAAAGAGAAACGACAATAAAATGAAAAATAGCCTAATCTCATCCAAACTACATTAAGCTTACCAACTTAACTTAACAGTTGGTATAGAAAACTGAGTACTAAATACGAAAAAACTAAAAACATATTTGAAAGAAATTAACATGGTAAAAATGTAAGGAAATCAGGCAACGTATGCAGAAAAATACAGTTATTTAGCTGAAAAGAAATCATGCAGAACGTCTATTAATATACAAGAAGCAAAACCCTCTTTCTGTATACATATCTTCTATAACAATATGTTAGAAGCATATTAATGTAGGTCCGGGGAGCTTAATATGTATAAGTGAACTGTAAATTGCATAGGTCTATTCATAGAAATAAAATAAAAAATCTTCATAAATTATATTTAGGAATGTGAACAACTAGCTGAACAATTTGATAAGAATAGGTTTATCCATTAGGTCATTATTGAAGCGAGTTGTTTTACCTTTATTTTAAGTGTTTGCAATAGCTTATATCTTTGTCTTCAAGGATCGACCATTTCACCTATAGTTGTGTCTTTTAACGCCAGCAATAAGTGTAGTATCTTCAGCTGATGTTTGGGCTATAAAGCTTATCACGTGATTTGTATAAAAAACAAATCAGTTTTGCCTATACAATTTCTTAATTTTATTGTAAAATCAACATTAAAATAATGTAAAGCAAATTATATGTTGAACGTAGCAATTGAACAAAATAGTGATGCTAATCTCCAAATAGATGCAAACTGAAAATACAAATAGAATAACATGACCAGATATGCAGAAAAAGGGTGCTTGAGGCAAAGAGATATACAGGATAAACATAAGACCACCCGACTCATTACAAAAAATACAATTCACGTAATGGACAATTTTTGTTTTTACATGTTTACGTTCAATATTTCTATCTGATCTCAATTTCATAGTTTAACTTGTTTTTCTTCATATACACTTCAGGGGTGTTATTGAATAACGTGAACTTCGAATATCGTTATCTAGATAAGTTTACTTTGTACATGTACATGATTGTGATACAAATATTTCTTACATTTCAGTGGCAGTGGTAGATGCAAGCATTACCCGTAAATGTAATAGTAGTGAGTATAGTTATACTTTTATGTTGTAAATGCCATAACTAATAAATTGATAAAAGTGACAAATCTTTTTTTCTTGGAGATCATATGGAGATATTGTACCACAAACATATGACAGACTATTACTGTAAATGGAAGGGCAAAGAATCAGGTTATTCATTAAAAGAGAAATACATCGGTGGACTGATGAACAAATAATGAGAAAACGATGAAAGTATACAGAAAATGAAATCCAAACAAATATCAACCAAAACAGCCAGAAAGAAAAACACCCCACGTTCCTCCTACATTTGACAACCGGTGCGATGCCAATTCGCTTTTTGTTACTAAAATAACCCCTGTTAAATTGAGAAATTGTCTAGAAATATTAGATACGGATTTATCATCAATCTAGACATTGCTAAAAGTTGACGTATCTTCTTTCAACACACATTGGCAAGCAACATTTATTCTGAATATAGATCAAAAATATTATGTTTATTCCTTAAAAAAAACAAATATTCTATTTTCAATATTGGGTATTGGATATTCCTTCACATCCAAACCATCGACACTATTTTCGTTAATAAAATATACGACATGGAACACACTCTACTTTACACCTAAATATGCTGTGCTTTGCTATACTATACTGTTATGCTAACATAAGTTCACTTTTGCTTTTGCATAATCTGATCTGAAATCATACATTTCACCTTCACCATAATTCAACTTTTCTTACATATGTGATCTGCGTCCCTTATCCTACATGTAGGTGATTGAAATCTTAAATCTTCATCGACATGAATGTTTAGAAAGTTATAAGCATACTGTGTTTTTTTATTTCAGGTGACGTCACAAACACAACCATATTTAGAACAGTTTTTAATTATACTTTGAGTGGAGGTGAGGATATCTCCAGTGATGCTTTTAAAAACGTAACAGAAATGGGGGTAAGTGTCAGCGTGAGACCTGTAGTACATGACCGTATACATAAACTTAAAGAAACACTAGGAATAAACTAATATAATACACCAAAACCATATGAGGTTTAAAAAACACAGGTAAATTGTCTAAACTATGAATAAATCTAAAGTAGCATGTACACCTTTGGTATTTGCGCGAGAACATTCCACATCAGCGAGTTGGCAACCCGTACTTGTTATGATACGGGTTTTGACAACTCGTGTAGATGATAAAACTTTGTAAGAACACCGGCACATAAAGATAAAATATACAGATGTAATATTATTGGTTAAGAAGGTATTTGAACCAATTTAACTAACACGCCTAGTGGACATACACTTTGGCATGATTATCGAAGAAATATATACGTGCTTAAGTACATTTTTCTGGGGTTTGTTTAGCCTATAAAATACTAGCTGAATGTAACCAACCACATTTCCACTAAATGATTTAGCAAGTGTGATAGTACGATTAAATGAAGTTAAACGGCTTGAATATAAGTGATGATAATGGTTCTCTTTTCACGCACGTTCGAGTGATAATTTTTAATAATTATATTACATGTATATTATACATTTTTGTACCTGCTATAGTATGCGGTCATGGGTTTGCGAATTCTTGTTCCTTTTCGTACTATCTTTACTGTTGTGCTTTCTTGAAACTTTTGTTGCATCTATTCCAATCCTGTCAATGGTTTTTTCTTCCCTTCAGTGACATTTTTTTGCTGAGATATGTTTCTGTTTTACCATGGAAAAACAGGATGAGTGGAATCAACAAGCCGAGAGACATTGACAAACAAACAATAGCTGTAACAAACAATTTAGCGCCAGAATGTTAGGAAATAAATTGACATCACATTATTCCACAAGACTAGTAATCCATGCGAAGTTACTCGGAACGGTCACCCAGCATGAAACCAGGCGGTGTGGTTAAACCGATTGACGAGGCATCAATATCCCCACTTCCCGCACTAGACTAGAAGTCTTACATATAGAAAAACATTTAAAAATGTATAATTACACTTCATGGCTATGTCCATTATCTCAACAACCAATCGCCCACATCATATACGTATATATACATATTTAAATAAGGGGTGATAAAGGGGACCAAGTTATATGTTATATAGGCTAAAGTAATTGCTATAACAACAGTGTGAGCTCAGCAATTATAAACAACGTGAAACCAAACCATAACAACCAGAGGGAAAGATACATGTGTCAGGTCCCAGCCTTCTCGATATTTAGATGCGCAAGGACAAAAGTTTATACATGTAACAGTAGGATGGTGTAAATGGACCCAATACTAGGCATGTTACCCCTTATTAATTGAAACTCCCAATCATAGATTGTTAAAGATGATTTTATGATAAACAAAATCCAACATATATAAACAACTTGTTAGATAATTTCTATAGAATTAAATTGTTATTGTTCAGATACAAACAGCGTTGGCTACTGGAATGAATGGAATGGGTTGTATTACTGTGTCAGTTACAAACATAACGTAAGTACATGTTTAGTATGCGCTCCTCGTTACTCACAATACGTAGATACAAGTTCATGCTTAGCATGCCCTCTGCATCACAAACACAGCCAAAGTACATGTTAAGTATGCGCTACCGTTATACGTCTTTCGTTATGACGTGTGTATGTATAGTATGCGCTCTCCAGTATGCGCCCTCAGTGTATGTTCATATGCATGTATAGTGTGTGTTCTCCCTTATACACTCTTCCCTATGCGCTCTTCATTACACACATTGTGTAAGTACATATATAGTATGCGCTCCCATTACACACATTGTGTAAGTACATATATAGTATGCGCTCTTCATTACACATATTGTGTAAGTATATATATAGTATACGCTCTCTGTTACACACATGTCGTAGTTACATGTAGATGTTTAGTATGTATCTTAGGATTACAGAACCAAAAAATGATATTCATATAAGCTGGATTAGAGAAGTGATTTTGTTTGTATAGTTTATTTTATTTGGGTTTAACGTGTATTTCAGCATATGTTTAATTCATGTCGAGACGGATAGTTTTAGTGCGCAATGTTGGATATATCATAGATTGCTGTCTCACTGAAATGTCGCATTGCAGACATATTGGCATTCCACTTCACTTTGTCACATGATCGTAACACCGAGCCAGCTAGTCTTTCTCCCACTTAGAATTATTAGAACTTAGCAGGAAGCGAGACAACTCCCTGATTTTAACGTCTTAGATATGTGCAAAGATCTATCTTTTGTTGTATGTGTCGATGACTAGTGAGCATTTAGAAAATACCTTAATCAAGTGTTATACATATAATTAACAATTTGAGTGAGAATCCCTAATAAAAGTTAAACATAAATAAGTGAAGCGTGGCATCTGCATAAGAATAAGAGGTTTTAAAAACAAACCAAGGAAAGCAACAACAGACATCACATGACAATAAAAACACGCATATAACAAATTCACGAAATATGATAAAAGCAAGCAACTGCGACGAAATTACGTTTATTCAACGAATTTAAAGGTGTGGCAGATTCTTAACGGGATCCCCATCTGTTCATTTAACCCACACCTAGGTATTCATTTAAATGTATGTAATCATCACGAAATATTTATAAATAACGTTATACTCATTTATTAAGGTTTAATATTTGCACGCTTCAGTTAGTCGTCTTTTGAGAGTAATAAAAAAGATGTGTTACTTTTTGTTATAATTCATTTACGGCAGCGATTTGCACATTTCCTATTAAAATGGAAATCTCTCTCCTCAATTCCTATATGTCCTCTTTTGTTACGTATTGACCTATACCCGAAAACATCTGTGAATCACAATACACGATTTAATAATTTAATGAGGAATTAAAACTGCTTTATAAAGAGACCATATAATTGATTTTAAAAAAAATGAAGTAAAGTTGATGTTCACTGAATCGGATTTTTTTTTATAATTACGTTATATAAAATGAAACTTTATTATGCTTTTTATGAAATGATACTTTAAGTTTTATGAAAGCTAAATTTTAACTAATATATGACTCGTTACATATTTAATGTACTCATTTTTATTATATCCAGGATCGGAAGTTTAATTGTTGTATATAGAGCAACGCATTTAGGCCCCGTTGATGTTGCAGTAATAAAGCTGAATAAAGGCGAATCAATCGTGGATATTAACGGGACATCGGCAACTCTAGTAAATAATTATATAATTGATGAAGTTGGAAATGGTACGTTACTAAGCTATTACTTGGCAGAAAATAAGTCAAAACAGGTTACTTAAATGTCTTTTCATTATTAGTGTTTAACGTTTTAACATGTTTTCATGTCGTGATAATAAAAAGAAAACAGCATTTATATAGCATATTACATGGAAAGAAAATTTCATCAGAACGAGAAACTACTTAACAAATTTGACCCAAATCTGGCAGACGGTATCCTTTGGAAACGAGGCTTAAAGATTGTACACATAAATTATATAATCTAGGGGACATGTTGGCGGGTTTAAAATAGGTTATTTTGACTTTAAGCCTTTAAACATCTCCTCAGAACCCATTAGGCTTATTTAAATCAATTTTGCTAGGAAGCATAGCAGCTGTTAGAGATGTTTATTGTATCAAAATTAAATCTCTAGCATTTAGTTTAACAGTAGAATAGGGGAAAATATGGGTAACTTGCATACCATATTGTCACATAGGTAACATAACATACATTTCTGTTTTTTATTTATTCTACAATAGCAATGCGAAACTACTCTACTTTATGTAAATTACTTTGTTTTCTGGATATGGTTAACCAACATTTCGCATGTAAAAGACATTATGAAAACACGTATTCGATATTGATAAAATCTGTTTTACATTTCTACTAATTTCTCATTTCTCATGTGTCGTTGTGTATTACCTAAAACCTATATTCTATTTTTCAGTATACGCATTTTGTGATAATATAACTTTACCGCACGCTATGCCATCTTTTAAATAAGGAGTACATTGTTGTGAAACATTAAGAATGTTTATAGTTTTTTTTTTCGATCTGAGCCAAGTTTAAATGATGACTTCTAGTTTGTTAATAGAAGTTCGTGATGTTTCCATTTATAGTTAATAAATGTATATTTGGTTCATGTTTCTGTGTGTGTCCACCGTTTTCTTATTGCTTGCCAGAATGTGAATGGACTTACGGCCTTAGAATATCGTCTTGGTTTTTCGATATACTATTTTATTAATAACTATTTTGATTTTTGTTTTTTTTTTCATTTGGTTAATAGTTTGTTTTCTTCTTTTTCCAGAGCTTGCTTCGTTCCAACGTGGTGGTGATGCATGTGCATTATATACGTACGACAAAAACATATCGAGTTGCGTTTGTAGTATTATAGACATGAACATACTTTGCAACATAAACTCTTCTGCATCAGCGTCGTCGTCATCAGATTCATCTCCATCAGCATCGCCATCAGTTTCGTCTGCATCGGCGTCTTCATCAGACTCCTCGGCATCAATGTCGCCATCAGAATCGTCTGCATCAGCGTCGCCATCAGAATCCTCAGCATCAATGTCGCCATCAGACTCCTCTTTGTCAATGTCGCCAGCAGATTCGTCTGCATCAATGTTGCAAACAGATTCCTCTGCATCAGCGTCGTCATCAGACTCCTCTTTGTCAATGTCGCCATCAGGTTCTTCTATATCCGCGTCGCAATTAGATTCTTCTATATTAATGTCGCCATCGGAATCGTCTGCATCAGCGTCGCCATCAGATTCGGCTGCATCAATGTCGTCATCAGACTCCTATTCGTCAATGTCACCATCAGCTTCGTCTGTATCACTGGCACCATCAGATTTGTCTGTATCGATGTCGCCATCAGATTCGGCTGCATCAATGTCGTCATCAGACTCCTATTCGTCAATGTCACCATCATATTCGTCTGTATCAATGGCACCATCAGATTTGTCTGTATCAGCGTCGCCATCAGATTCTTCATTATCAGTGTCGCCATCAGTTTCGTCGATGTCAGAATCTCCTGTTTCAATGCAATCTTCAGATTCATCTGCGCTAGCGTCATCAGCAGAATCGTCTGTTATGGTTTCGTCATCTGCCTCTTCTATGGAATCTTCCAATTGTGGTAGAGTTAAAGATTAAATTAGAATTGCTAAAAAAACAAAAAAAACAATCATATTTATATATCGTAAACGTTTTCTTTTTCTGTGAAATTTCTGTTGTTGTTATTTAACAAAGAGTAAAATAAAACTGGTATTATTATACGCAAAAATAATCCATTGAAATCAGATTCTGATAAATTGTACTGAATGTTTTTGATAACCAATCATGTGTTTCGAAGCATATTTTCTATTGTCAAGAAAGTTTTTAATTGCATTTTCATTCAAACTTTTATTTGTAAATTTTGTTCTTTTAGTTTTACGCTATGTTTGAGCATTTTTATAAAATGTATGTGATATTAAGACTTTCTTGTACGTTAGCATTCGTTGTGTAAGCGCGTGTTGTAGTTGTATTCCTTGCAACCATAAATTTACAACATATGTACCGCTGTTGATTTGAAGTTCTTTTTTTATTCACAGGAAGTAGCTGTACTACTCCAACTTCTACTACAGTTTATATGTCTACATCCACAATGTCAAGTCTATCCGTAACAGTAAGCCCAACAAGTGTTCAGGAGGAGGTTTCGTCTTCAGGTAAATTGGAAAATATTTGACGATTTTAGAAAAGGACTAAAAAGGTTAAATGAAGCTGATTTAAAAAGTGTTTGTGATTACTTTGTCTTATCACTTTGCTTTATGATATTGTCCATAGTTGTCAGTTTCTCTGAATGCGATCTCATTATTTCTTTCTTATATTGACTATTCAGATGTCAACAGATACATGGCTAGCACGTATTAGGTAGAGACAGTTAATCAAGAGTATTACGTCAGGGAGTTAAGACCGACATGGATATACAAATCGCGACAAATATAATGTTTACTAGACATCCTTCAAAACTAATTAAGAAATGAATAAAAGGGCCACCAATCTCCCTTCTGCCAACACAATAATTTCAGACAGAAATGCAATCGCAAAACATGCGGAAAGAAGATAGATAGAAAAAATAATGAAAGAAAGATAAATAATATACTTATAACATTCAAGTCCTAAAACCATCATAAACCTAAGAACATTACTTAAACGTGTGTGTAAGGAAATTAAGTGGTAAATACGAAAACCCAAAACCGTATTTGAAAGACACAAGTTCATGAACAGAGCAATTATAAGGAGTTCAGGTGACGCATATAGGAATACAAATAGTAAACTGAAAAGAAAACATCAAGAACTTCTATTAATAATCTAGAAGCAAAGCCGTGTGTTTCTATAGGAATAACTAACTATAATAATATGTAATAAAACACATACAGCTGTATCTAAGTGTACTGCAAATCGCTTAGGCCTATTCATTGAAATAATAGTAAAAATCCTAGTTGTTTACATTTGGGAATGTGTAAAATTAGCTGCACAGAATGATACGATTGGGTCAAATCATTAGTTTATTTATAAAGTGGACGCTTTTACATTGCTTTTTATCAATTTGCACAAACGTAAATCTTTGTTTTTTGTATTTTAAAGTTTAGTTATCTTTTCTTTCAACTGATGTCTATGTCACATCGAGGCAGTGTCTGCTTATGACAGTACCCACTTATTTCGACTTTGAAGTGCTGTCTCACTGACATATCGCGCCGAATACATATTGATATGATTCTTTACTCGGTCACATTATCCTGAATATAATCAAATCAGTCCTTTCCCTACAAAGAAATGCTGAGCGCTTAGCCGGGGGCGGAAATATTATGCGAATTTAACGGATTCAAAACCCTGCCTAAGGGAACACGAAGCAAACGTGCTACATCTAAGTCACCGAACCGTTTTCAAAGTCCGCTCCTTGAACCAATAGTCGTCTGTGTAAAACAGTAACAACTGCGGTATCTACAACTGATTTTGGGTTGATAACACTCCTCACGTGATCTTTTGTCGTTAGACGTGTACGTTTGCTTCTTGTTTAACATTGGAAAGGGTTGCCATACACACGATTGACACTGAAGCATCGCGATTGATGCAGGAAAATCTTATCATATCGCGTGCACCTAGATTAATGTTTCCCTTTTTAAGTTAATAAACATAAATTTGGTTCTTTCTTCTGTGTGCGTTCGCACGTTTTTCTTTTGTTTGCGCATATCCATTGACTTACGGCTTTTGAATATCGTCTTTAGTTTGCGCATGTACTGCATTTGTTTAAACTAAACAATTTATTTTTTATAAAACAAACATTAAAATCAAACAGACGTAAAACAAATTATATACGAATATAACAGATGAACAAAGTCTTTGTCGACATATCGATGTCAGTCGCCACTTACATAGAAAACCATACGTATGCTGAAATACAACTAGAATAACATGACTTGAGAAAAAAGGCTGCTGAAAGCAACGATATGAACGGGAAATGCATAACACCACCCGACCGCCAACCTCAAATATATTTCATGTGACAAGTGATTCGTTTTTTGTACATGAGTCTATTAGTCCATGCAGATATATGCATTCTCATAATAATACATAAGTCATAAATAGATACCAATTCTATCCTTAAACTTCCCTTTTTTTGATATACAAACAAGGGGTATTATTGAATAACATGAATTCGACGTTTTCGATACAGACAGTTTTCTAGACAAATTTACTTTGTACATAATTGTAATTTTTTTCCTTTAATTTCAGTGGAGGTGTTAGACACAGGCGTTACTCGTAAATGTAACAATAGTGAGTATAGTTATACGTTTACGTTGATAATACCATTTCTAATTATAATGATAAAAGTAACGACACATTTTTAGATAAAATAAAGATGTATTGAAACAAAAATACATAACAGGCATTGTTCCGTAAATGAAATGGCATAGAATCGGGTTATTCATTTCAAGAGAAATACAGTCATGGACTGATGAGCGAAATAATGAGAAAACAGGGAAAGTATACAAAAAGATAATCCAAACAAATATCAACCAAAAAGGAAAAAGGAAAAAGAATCACTTACATTCCTCACATATTTGATTCCAGGCGTGATGGCTCTGGTCAAATACATTGTAGCTGTTTTGGAAAATATTTAAACTCCGCCCCATGAAATGAGAGCTTTCTCTAGATACATCCGATACAGACATGTCAGAAACATAAACGTGGCAATTAGTTTACATATGCACTATCAGAAAAGATTGGCAGCACCATTTTTTCTGAATATAGAAACAATAAAAGATTTATGTTAATATTTGAAGAAAAGATTCGATATTCATTCGAACATAAAAGCCCCCGACAAGATTGTTGATCCAATATGCGACATCGAGTCTGCTATACTTTACATACAAGCAGAACACCTATACTATAAATCGTGCTAACATTTTTTTCATTTGCATAATCTTATCTGCACCAATACATTGTATCTTCATCAACTTTCAAACATTGCTACACTAAACCCTTACCACAAACAAGTCCCGTTTTTGTTAGTTGATTGATATTTTAATGTGTATGTGCAAAGAGTAAAAATCATGCTTATCTTTTTTTCAGATGACGTCACAAACACAACCATATTTAGGACAACTTTTAATTATACTTTGAGTGGAGGTGAAAATATCTCAAGTGATGCCTTCAAAAGCGCGACAGAAATGGGGGTAAGTTTCAGTGCGGGACCAGTAATATATGAACGTTCGCATGATGGCAAATGATGTTTTGATCCCGATTAGATCGTATGTGATGCAGGTATTGTCCAAACAACGTGTATGTCTACTTTTGGTGCATATATTAGATATCTACAGCATGTGTCAGTTGCGCGTGTGCTATTAAATATAACTGTCAGTACATTGTATATGTTTATGTACAATGGGTTGTTCGTAATGCTGATCTTTTGATATGTGTAAGCATTGGGATGAGGGTGATGATCTCTATTAGGTGGTGATTTACCCGCTCACTTGCGATCTAGCCTATCTCGTTCTGGCGTTATGTGTTGCGTGTGTTATTCAGTGTGCATGTATAGAACGTTAATATTGTACATATATATGTTATAACTTCACCTTTACTGAAGATGACTGGGTCGTCTGAAACAAGTGTAAAGAGGAATACGTTAAAAAGTTCCTCTTTGGTCTGCGCGTATATCTATAAGACTATTTCGTAGTATTGTTGTGATGTTGTTTTGTCCTTCGATACCATCATGGTTTTTTCCTTCACCTTTAGGTTCAGAACTTTGATTTATAAAGGTATTTTCTATTCTTACATTAGTTTCCCCTTCGAGTCCGTTAATGATGGTTAGTTTGAAGAGCGAGGTCATCTCACCCATTTGGTTGGTTTGACGTCATTTAATACTCAAACATAGAATGAGTAGAATCGTTTGTATGGCCCGTCTCATTTCGCTGGTTCATTCTGATGGTGACTTTTGATGAAGCTATTGTCTGTTTGACAAAAACGTTTCTTCTGTTGATTGTGTTTAGTTTTGGACTTTTCTCACACAAATCCTGTCCGTCATCCGTCCGTTCATCGTAAGTTTTTTACATTTTCGACCACCTCACTTTGACCAATTTTATTCAAACTAAGTAGTACGTATCCCGAGGGGAGATGATTCAGATTTGTTCAAAAGAAGAGTCTGGGCCCGCAGGGGGCCCCCTAGGGGGCCAAAAGTAGGAAAACTTTGACAAATCTTTAAAATTCTTCTAATAAACTAAAATGCCAAGGGTCAATCATTAACATATACAAAACACTAAATAAAATACTAGCAGAAAACAAAACGTCTTAAAGGTTTACAGAATAGGGAAATTGATCACCAATGTTATTAAACCCGAAAAATGTACATGCTTAAATATATTGTTTTATTGTTTCTATAAAATTAAATTGTTATTGTTCAGATACAAACAGCGTTGGCTACTGGAATGAATGGAACGGGTTGTATTACTGTTTCAGTTACAAACATAACGTAAGTACATGTTTAGTATGCGCTCTCAACTACACACATTATGTGTTTATAAGAATACGTATAACATGCACTCTTCATCACGAACGTAACATTAGTATATAATCAGTATGCGCTATCCATTAAAAACATTTGTGAAAATCAATTTTTTGAGAAATTTGGTAAGTCTTACAAATTCTTCTCTATGCAACTAAAACAAACTTAAGAAAAAATAATTATGAAGCCTCACATTCAGGCAACAGTAAAAAGCAGTAATTCGAAAAACCAAGACGATAATCTCAGCCGTGAGTCCATGGACATGGGCAAACAAAAGGAAAGTTGGACGCACACAGAAAAAATAACCAAGTATACATTTATTAACTCAAAAAGAAAACATCACGACCTTTTATAAAAAAAAAAACTTAAAGCGAAAGCAGGTGCTTGCGATATGGTAAGCGTTTCCTGCTACACATATGTAATCCGCCGCGATGCTTCCATGTAGTTCCAATGTATGAAAATCCTTTCCGCTGTTTAAAAAGAAGCATACCTTGTATGTCACCATAAGAATATGTCAATGTTACATGTATGGTGACGAAAGGGTAAAGGAGAAAATCAATTAACAGGATAGTAATAGAAGTAGCAACATTATCATGAAAGCAGAGCGGTAAAGATAGTGCGACGAGGCATAAAATCCCCAATCATCATAAAAAGTAATCAGTGTCATACGCCGTCTAAATTTTTGTAAAAATTGAAATTATGTAATTCTTTATAAATGACAAAAATTGAAATTAAAAAATCAGTTTCCCTAATTTTTTTTATACTGAAAACTCTTTTGTAAATAAGGATCATAATTGTTTTTCACAAATCATTACCGTCCTAAAACTTGTTGAAGCATTTTCCATGAAATATATGTGTCGTAAAAGAAGCCTCTCTTGTAAGAATTGGCATGAATAACAAAACACATACAACATTGAACTATCAACCATCGTATTTGTATTCGCAACGGAAATACTAGAAATCTTTTAGACAAACCAATTATCTCGAAACAAAATTGGAGATGATATGGTAACGAGAAGACTAGATCAACAAATGAACTCTTTTATTCCAGGGGGTAATATTCAGAAACTGCGTTATAATCGTCGAAGCAATCCGGACACGCTCAACTGCATTATACCTTACTGGTGGTTTAACATTTGCATAGTTAAGTTCATCGTTAGAGAGTAATAAAATGAATAAATTATCTACCGTTAGAATTCATTTTTGGGACAGGGTTTTGGACATTTCGGATTCAAATGGAAATCTCTCTTCTCCATTCAGATATGTTCTCTTGTCTTAGGTATTTACCTATTCCCGAATAAAACTCTAAATGACAATACAATGCCTAATAATTCAACGAGGCATTTAAAACTGCTTTAATTAGAGAATCAATCATTTGCTTTACTAATTGAAAAAAGAAACTATACTTTCAATAAAGTTGAATAACTGGAAAAAGAGTTAGTATTCTTTGGAATTCGTAAGACTTAGTTTGGATAATTGCTATATACATTACGAACATTGTGAGAATTCAATGCGCCTTTGTATGAATTAAGAATTTAAAGTAGTAAATACGAACAACAAGCACTATAATCAAAGGGAAAACGTTGGACGCACACAGAAAAAAGAAACACAAATGCAATTATTAACTACAAAAAAAGAAACCAGGTGCCATCGATTGAGTGAGCGTTTCCTTAAATTCACATGTGCCATCTATCGCGATGCTTCCGTGTCATTCCGGTGCATGGCAACCCTTTTCATTGTAAAAAAGAAACGTATGTTACCATAATAGTTGTCACTAGTATCGTGCCGAAAGAGTAAAGGAGAACAATCATTAGCAGTATAGCATCAACAAAATTTATTTTACTTTTGATTTATCATTTCGTAACATGTTTAATGCACTAATTTCATCTCCTGTAGGTCCGGAAGTATAATTGTTGTGTTAAGCGTAAAGCATTCAGATACAGGCGCTTTACAAATTGCAATAATTTTGCTCCAGAATGGCACAATAGACGTGAATATTAACGGGACACTGGCAATTTTAGTAAAGAATTCAATAATAGATGAAAGTGGAAACGGTACGTAACTTAGCTTTTAATACGTAAACAAATTAAGTCAAAACCATATGTTTTATGATTAAGACAACAGGGTTATTTGGATGCATGATTAATTTTTTATTTGAGTTTAAGGTTTAACAATGTTTTACTCTTATTACGGTTACAAAGTTTAAAAAGACAGAAAAATACCACGAAGATAGCACAGGGAGAGAAACGTTCATTTGAATGAGAACGGCGGGAATGGAGCTAGGCCATAATGGCAACAGGTTTCCCTTTCCTCTTTTTTTATTTTTATTTTAAATTAAACAGGATATTTTTTATTATGACAGTTAATATTCCTGTAAAATGGCAGTTACAAAATATTTGTATTGTTAAAGATATTTGTGAATGCTACAATAGGGAACATATCGGAGATATCATTTGTGGACATTCTATCACATTTTGAAATTATGAAAACATCAATATTTCCAGTAGCAATTGTTCCCTCATAATGAAGCAAATTTGTTTTAAATTATATTTGTATGATGTAATATACATAGAAAAAGTTATTTTCTACGAGATTTGTTTTTTTGTAGTTTTAATATAATATTTTCTTGTTAGTTGTATACTTTTTACAGTTGACTCAAGCGTTTTTAAATAGCGTCTTCTTTATTTCTGAATTTACTTCTCTACTTAAATGTAAATTACTTTGTGTCCTGTATACGGTTTATTAACATTTTGCATGTAAACGAAATTATCAAAACACGTATTCGATATCATTATTATATGTTTGACTTTCCTGCTAACTTATAAGTCTTTAAATGTCACTGCAAAACAACATTTTATAGACACTATACATATTTATTTACATAGTTTATTTCAAAGGTGCATTGTTGTGAGATAAATTTATGTAATTTGGACTTCTATAGATCTTGACATTTCCAAAGGATGACTTATCAATTGCTGTTTTATATTTGTTTGCTTTTGCACATGTTGTTTTATGTTTAATTTCTTCTGTTTTCAGACCTTGCTTCGTTCACACTTGGCGATAATGTGTGTGCACTATATATATTTGAAAACAACGAGATATCGAATTGTGCATGTGTAATAACCGGGGGTAAAATACATTGCACGTATGTAATACTTATGTTTTTATTCTCTTACATTAAAAGTCAAACAGAAACACGCCTTGCTGCATTAAATGTGTTTTTATCATTTTATAAAGAGTTATAATAACACTGCTACATTCGACAACACTTCGTTACAATTAAACGTTTTGATATTATTTAACTCCAACTCATCCCCATGCGCAGCAATAGATGTGCGTTTGATATTGCTCTACTAAAATGACTACTTGTATAATGACTTTCTGCAGCAGATACCACCATGCGCTATAGTTTATGAGCGTTGATACCTTTATACAATTATGTAAGTATCATCCACTTATATCGAGAGGACATCATCTAGGGTGGTAAATCTTGATACATCTTTAGATTGATAATCTTCTCAACTGCATGCTGCCTGGCAACGTCGTAAAACTGCTCCAAGATAGGTCGAGAACAACGACACTACATGTAACATTTAGATGTTAAAGTGTCACACGACATAAGCAGCATTAAGATCAGGTTGTTTAGCAAATGAGACACAAACTAATATACATATTAAGAAATTGTAAGAAATTACTTTAAATATAGCAATACTAAATCGCTTGTTAAAGAGAGAGAAATAAATCGGAGTCGCATATGTGTGTGTATGTTTAAAGCGTGGCTATGTGTTTAATCTTACAGGAAAAAATATAAATTATGTCGCAACTGGTAAAAACAGTATGAATGGAATCGACAGAACGAGAGACATTGACAAACAAACAATAACGGCGGCAAACAATAAAGCACCAGGATGTAAGTAATTAAATTGACATCACAACAAACATCAAGACTATAAATCCATGCGGGCCGACTTAAGACGGTAACCCAGCACTAAACTAGGCGGTGTGGTTAAACCGGTTAATGAGGCATTCCCACTTCCCGCATGTGATTATAAGTCTTAAGTTTTGACATACATTTAAAAATTTAATAAATACACTTCATGGTGCTGTAAATCTTCTCATCAACTAACCGCCCACACCAATTGTCCATTAAAATCTAAACGAGTAGAACGTTTAAACATATTTACAAAAGGCAATTGGAAACAAGAAAGTTTGACATAACCTAGTAGCATAAAGCTGAAAATAGTGGCTAATAAGTGGTAGAATCATAGATTCAACAGATAGTTAAGTATATGAACAATGACAAAGATGAACAATCAGTGTGCTCGCAGAGTTACAACAGCAACACCTAGGCCAACTTAAACTGCTAGAAAAAAAAACAAACAAAAAAACAAACAAAAAAACAAAAAACAAAATTTAAAAAAAGGGGGAATTTGGGACCTTAGGAGAGCAAAGCAAACCTTTAAGCAAAGTTTAAACACATTTTCATAGTATATTTAGGATCTTGCAACAATATTGTTGAAGACCATATCATCTTTCAGTGGTACCAAGTTCGTTATAATTGGAATTCAAACAAATACAAGCTAGGTAACTAAAACGGACAATCTTTAAACATGAAATGTATTACAAAAGAAAATTTGCTCGCAAAATTTGGCAAAAAAACATTCTGTAATGTTAAAAAGAGTATCTCCTTCAAATTTTCTCAAATGTGTGATTGAGGTTCCCATCCTCGTGTGAATACGAAAGATTTGGCTTTCGTTAACCTATTGACCGATACAATTCAATTTGAATGTTTGTCACTGGTATTTTCGTTGTGAATGCTGGTCTCGAATATTGTTTTGAGGTATTTTGTATGTTAATGTTATAACAATATGGTGCCATCGACGTTTTTGAGGACATTAGACCCTCTTATTCAGTCATTTTTCTTATCGTGTATAATTAAAAATATTTATAATACGAAATGCATGAGGACATATGTGTATGCACATGCACATACAATAAATAAAATGAGTCTTATTTGAAGTGCATATGTAGTGCTAAATCATACTGCATTTGAGGCCTATTGTCAACATTTTTTGTATTAAAAATCATACAACAACTTGATAAAATTGTAATGTATGTTTTTAATTTAACTTTCAGCACGGTTGAACCCGGTAAGAATATTTGATTTAATAATAATTTACTGCTAAACGTAATTCAAAACTTATGTTATTTAAAGTTTTAATTATTAATAAGTTAATAAAACAATTTATCTGAGCTAATTCCAATCAGAGGTTAACATTATGAAAATGTTAAATTGTAATTGAAAAGATTTAGTAAAAGTGTAACTTAAGGATTTTCCGATATATTTATCTTTTTCCACAGATTCCTCTTTATCAGTATCAACGTATTCATCTTTCGACTCCAGTATGACAATACTAGTGCCGTCATCAGAATTGTCCCTAACGGCTCAGGAAACATCCTCATATTCCTCTGTTCCGGTACCATCATCGTTGTCAGATTCATCTGTTCCGGTACCATCGTCGTCTTCAGATTCTTCTGTTCCGGTACCATCATCGTCGTCAGATTCCTCTTTACCGGTACCAGCATCGTCGTCAGATTCCTCTGTACCGGTACCAGCATCGTCTTCAGCTTCCTCTGTATTGATGCCAGCATCGTCTTCAGATTCCTCTGTATCTTTAGCAGCGTCGTCTTCATATTCCTCTGTATCTGTTCCATCATCGTCTTCAGATTCCTCTTTACCGGTACAAGCATCGTCTTCAGATTCCTCTGTATCTGTACCATCATCGTCTTCAGATTCCTCTTTACCGGTACAAGCATCGTCGTCAGATTCATCGGTGTCTGTACCAGCATCGTCTTCAGATTCCTCTTTACCAGAACAAGCATCGTCTTCAGATTCCTCTGTATCTTTACCAGCATCGTCTTCAGTTTCCTATGTATCTGTACAAGCTTCGTCATCAGAGTCGTCCTATATTGCAGGTAAAAAAGCAGTTTTTTTAACAGCAAAAAGAAAAAGGATCAACAGAACATACGTTATTGACAAACAAACAATAGTTTCATCAAAAAGTCCCCGCAAGAATGACCAAGCCAAATGAGATGTGCATTTAAAATGATTCCACTCATACTGTTTTTTGTTTGGGCATTAAAATTGACGTCACATCAATCAAATGGGTGAGCGGACCCCGCTCTTGACCCGAAGCCAAGCTCCAAATCAACCATAATCAAGGAATTCGAAGGTGAAAATTAATTTAGAATTGGCAAGGCCTCGATTAATAAAGCCAAAGGGGAAGGGGGAAATCTCGATGGTAATGAAGGACAAAAACCAAACCCCAACAATACTGTAAAATAGTCTTGCCAACGTTTTAGATATTTGTGCAGTCAAAATAAGATTTCTAACGTATTCCTCCGGACACGTGTTTCGGACAAACCAGTTCTCATCAGCAACGGCGAGGTTATAATATATATCCAATTTAATATGATAAAAAAAACAGACAGTTACTGACTGACTTACTTACTTAACAATTAAAAAGACCCAAATGGCAAATAGACAAGTTAACAAATTGTGTATACAGGTTAATATAAAACTGTATTCTCTACAGTCAATGGCTTTTTCATGATTGGCTATGTGGTAGGGACCTCAACAATAGACGAAGTACAACTCGATCACAGTTTGGCATTCAGCAAGGTTTAGAAATGATGTCAAATGATAAGACTATATAGAGAGTCAATCAAAAGCAAATGTCTCTGTGAAACAGTATAAAAACACAAAAATTCTCAACGCGGGAAAGCTTTTCCCCTTTCCCTACTGCATACGAGCAATAGCACCCATTCTTTACTTATTACATAATTAATATTTGTGAAAATTACAAACACATATTACGCATCTGCCAATCTGCATAATTAAATGAATTAGAAATTGTGGATTCATATGTAAAAAGCTTACAGTTTATTACAATAAAAGAAAGTGTGATCACTTCTTTTTACATGTTTTCTTTTAGACGAAAGTTCTTCACCGACACCAACGCCAATAGTGATTTCAGCGACAGTTTCCTCTACACCAATACCAACTTCAGCATTTATAAGCTCGTCGAGTATTCAACAGGAAGCTTCGTCATCAGGTAATAGAAATTTGTTTGATTTTACATATTTTGACTTAGTTCTTAATTGTAAGACGACAACAGTAAGATCAGCATAGAAGAAAATAGTAAATTGAAAAACCAAGACGATATTTTAGGCCGTAAGTCAATGGACATTGGCAAACAATAAGAAAAAAAAAGTTGGAAGCACACAGAAAAATGAACCAAATAAACATTTATTAACTAAAAATGGAAACATCACGAACTTCTATAAAAAAAACTATAAGCGAAACCAGGTGCTCGCGATATGGTCAGCGTTTCCTGCTACTCGTGTGTCACCCGCCGCGATGCCTCTGTGTCATTCCGGTGTATGGTAATCCACTATTTAAACAGAAGCAAGAGTCAAGAGTCACCATAGGAAAAATGTAGACCACCCTCTTTACTTCATCTGTAGAGTTTGGACATTTGAAGAATACAAAAATGCAATCTGAATCATGCGTCCGCTAAATATGTAATTTATAAGAGGAAAGAGCTTATATAAAACTCCGTGTGAGACACCCCAGTCGATGAAATAATGAATCTATCAACAAAACATTCATTTCCCTTTGGATATTCTTTAGAAACAACGGTGCCGTAGCTAGACCGGTTGTCATTGACGTACTTCCCTTACATAGATGATTAGGATTTACATAAATACTGATAGTTAATATCCTGGCTTTTTACCCATTATGGGAACTGTTGCAATTTTGGACTAAATAATTATTTTTTAATAAGAATATAAGAAAAAAATACTTGATGATAAAGGTTCTGTTTACCCGTCTTAAAGTCTATTAAGGGAAACTTATATTACAATACACCTTGTTGGTGTAAATAGGAAAGTTTGGCCTTTTATCCAGTATGGGATCTGTGGGGAATTTCCCGTTGCCCATATCTGCGTTATATTGTTAGTAAAAATTGAAACTTATTCGGAAAAGAAATAAAAAAAAGATCTTTGCTTTAAAACCTTGCCTAAAGGCAACTAAGTGAACCTTCTGTTTTGAAAAGCGTTAACGTTTAAGTTTTGAAAGAGTGGATTGTAGTAAAGTAAGTAAATACGATAGACCAAGATGATTTTTTAAGCGTAAATAAAAGGAAAACGTTGGATGAACACAGACACAATTTCCAAATATACACTATAAATAAAAACGGAAACCTTACGAACTTCTATTAAAAAACTAGAAGCGTAACCAGGTGTTCGCGATATGATAAGCGCTTCCTGCTTCACATATGTCACCCGCCGTGATGCTTCCGTGTCATTCCGGTGTATGTCAACACTTTCCGCTGTTAAATAAGAAACATATATATGTCATCGTAAGAATTTGTCACTTTTATGGTGATGAAAGAGCAAAAGGGAAAACCCATTAACAATATAGAAATAAAAGCAGCAACATTATAATGAAAGCAGAGCAATAAAGATAGTGCGACTAGGTGTAACCTCCCCCACCCACCCCATGACCGCATTCTACATATCATATAAAATTATATCATATCATATAATCAAAGACAGACAGACTGACTAACTGACTTTGGATGGCCTGATTGGATGACTTACTAATAGTTAAGAAAGGGGGTTACCAAAATATGAAAGCCAAAATGTATATTAGCCAAGCACACACATTTAGAATACAGGCAAGTATGAAGGAAACTTAATGACTGGTAGAAATTCAAACTGTGACGTAGGGATATTCATTTTATGGGTCAGGGATTATGTCCATTAATATATTGGAAACAGATACGACAAATCCCCCCACTGTATTATGATGGCTGCCATAAAACTTTCTGAAAGCAGGCCAAAGTATGGGTAGTGTATAACACTGCCTTCAAAAGCTTGGATGGCAACATCAATCCTCTAGTGACAAAGTCTTGATAGTGAGATCATGCTCTTGAATATCGAATTAAGTGTGACACATAAACCCCGTGATCAGGTGAGGTTGGTATGTTGCTGTCTGAGAATAGGATGTATACTTATAGAAATCTGAAGTACTCATGGTTGTCATAAAGTTTCGTAGAAAAGGTACCATTCGCGTGGGTTTTCAATATCGACTGGAAACTCAATTTCATGGAAAAAAGTGAGGTGCTTGAATATACATCTTCACAATATTACTCACACAACTACAGTAAGAAGAAGGTTACAAGCACGCACGCACACACACACACACACACACACACACACACACACACACACACACACACTTTGTAGAGTACACACTTTGTAGAGTAGAGTGAATATACAACCTTTGCGACGACGAGGGTTGTACATGTATGCCTTGTACAATGAACATAAGGTAACAAACATAGGTAATTAAATTTACAAGTAGAACATTGAAGGAAACACGACGTCCGAATAAGACGGACTGACGACCAGAGAAAACAATGACACATAACACATACAAAAATAACGTACACATCACAAAAACAAGGGTTTTCTCAAAGTATTCCCCATTATGACATTTATAGTCGGTATATTTTTTGTGTCTCTCGTTTCATCTTGTGAAAACATTAGAAAACCATGCGCTATCTTATCGGCCTAAAACTTAACGTGTTTCAAGTTTTAATTCTTTCAAGCCTCACTGTACTGGTTTTGTCTTTTAAAATTCGTCTTCTTAATTTTTTTGCGCCATTTAAAAACTAAAGACCTTGATAAATAAAAGTAAGGGACCCAACCAAAACGGGTAGTAGGAGTCACATATGTTCATTTGTATTTCGTATTTGCTGTGTCGTTACATGATATTCATGTGTTGAAGGTATTTTCATATGACCTCACGACCGACACTTGCACATGTTTAAAGAAGCTCAGAAATAAACAATGTTTAAAACATTAAAGTGTTCCAGCATATGTCTAGATATCAGAGATTCTAGACCAATTTTCCATTCTGCATTGTAGAGCCATTAGCTCTTTAACTTACATAAGTGTTTACAATAAGCGTATTTTCGTGTAGCTCTTGATGACATATACTTAGTTGACAGAATTCGGTTAACGCGCACTATTAATCATAACATAAAAAAACCAATAACCTGTTTTGCTTATATAATGAAACAAATGAAAGCAAGCTTATATTGTGTAAGATATAGTTGGAGGTCCTTTATGTTTTAGTATGGACAGGTTTTTTAAAAAAATATTTCTAACGGTGTTTTTCATCATAAGATTGCATTTGTGTATATTTGTTTTAATTTATTTGTATTGTACATTACAGTGATAGTGAATGAGAGCTCTCGCAAATGTAACAATTGTAAGTATATTTTATCATCGATTAAATATTGAAGGTGAGTTTTGCATATTGATTAAAGTAATTTTATATAGGTACGTGGAAGCGTTAACAAAGTTATTATAAATAAGCACTGCGCATTAATTAAAATCAATAATATTATATTTATACTTCTTTATTGCACTTTGTTAGTGTTTGAAAGCAATATATATAACAAATACGGTCAATTCTGATACAACTTTAAATAAAAAAGTGCCTAGGCACCCAACATATACAAACATTTATAAGGTAAACTCTTATTTACAATTTAATCAATAGAAACAAATGTTGACAAAGGATACATATCATGGATAGAATATTAGTTTTTCATGGACATGCCTTTCTAACTAATTGCATCGTATGGTCTGTAATAGAATTACGATTTACAGATAAAAAGGTATATAAGAAGTTGAAAGAAATATAGAAAGTTTTACCTTTAACAATATTTAAGAACTTAGTTCAAATTTGAATTTCTTTCACGTTACAAATTAGGCTGAACAAATTAAATTATTCAATACTAACATGAAATTATGTTAAATGAATGAGCAATGACATAACGAGAGTAGAGTTATGGCTTTAACGTTTTGTATGTTTTACGCTCCTCAAATATGTAGTTATCACATGTGGTATAGCATAAGAACACTTTTACTCTGCTTACTTTGTTCTTTCACTTTAAATAAATAAAGAACTAACTACGTAGTTTGTGAACATGTCTTAAATTTCCATAAAACACGTAAAAGTAAATATTTTAGAGTGTTTAATAATGAATAAAATATGGTAAATACCTTATTCATACAAATAATATTTCCAGACACTTCAACGTCAGTATAGAAAATAATCAAAGATACAGTTTTTTAGCAAAGTAATTTCTAAATAAATATAAAACAACTAAATATGCAAGTTAGTTCTATATACAACGAAACACTTTTTTTGCAATTAACACAACAAGTCTATGATTGCCATGTGGCATAAACTGATATGTATGTTTCATTTAAGCTGTCAGCACAAATACGACGTATATGAAAACTACATTCAATGTTACATTAAATCCTGGTGCAGATATTTCTTCAAACGATTTCGGAAATATGACACAAAATGCGGTAAGTAAATTAGATGATAAAATGAGAATGTGAAATGATTGAATTCTTGTAAAATCGAATCACCCACGAGTTTATAGCAGCATTTTTCAAAATACAGTGTTAATAGGTTGATAAGAGTTGCACAATATTCTAAGCAATCTCTTTGATATGTGCCTTCGAATTTGCACAACATCTTTCAGTCAGTTATCCAGCACGGGAGCTCAACTGGGGGAGAATTAGCTTGGTCTGCTAGGACCACATTATACATAAGACGTTCAGATTAGGTAATTTTCTTTTCTTCTTAAACTCTCTGCATTTTGGGTAGGAAAAGGATGGGTTGTTTCGGTATCAAGATATTGTGACTACTGGTTTTATTATGATAATGTGTTTATGCGTGAAATACCACTACATGTATGACAGCACTATATAGTTGTCACCAGTGCTCAATGTGACAAGATTACACTGTCTGGAAATGACATGATCATGTAATGAAAGGGACGTGAACCCAAACAAACCAACAAATAAACAGGCATCTTTAGTCGTGGAAAATGTAGTAGGGGTATAGTAAATATTCAAAGTCAAGTCATTTTTGACCACGTCCCACTCATTTGATCAGATCTAACATCGCCAAGAGATGGATGTTTTCATATTCGGACTTTTCATTACTCCACTTTTGATTCAAAGGGAATATTTAATAACTGAAATTTTGTTTATAAAAACTTCATGATTAACTATCGCAAACGCGAACGGAAGGACCAATCAGACGTCTCTTTACAATTATATTAAATTAAAATATAACACCGTATAGGTGTGATTCGTATAAATTAAGTCTTCAAAATTTTCGGTTATTTTGTGTTCGTCTTTGTCATATTAACGCATCTGCATTCAAACAGTATTGTGATGGTAAATTAAAAAAAACAAGAAGGAATAGGATCAACAGAACAAATTTTATTGACAAACAACTCCTCATCAAAACGTCATCACCAGAATGAACTAGCAACATGAGACGGGCATTAACAATGATTTCGCTCATCCTGTTGTGTTGGCATTAAAAATGACACAAAACTAGCTAAATGGGGGAGAGGACTTCGATCTTGACTCGACGCCACGCTCTAAATCAACCGTAATTAACGAACTCGAAGGGGGAAATAAATAAAGAGAATTAAAACAATTACACTACTTGTAGTTTGTAATTTTTTTTGAATAAGATTGAAAAGAATTTAACAACAAACATATTTTCAAAATCATTTATGTATTTGTGATTTAGAAAATACGTATTTTCTTACCATAGATTCAACAAGCTTTTGACGAAGGATTGAATGGAACGGCTGGATGTGCCACAGTAACTGTTAACAATATTACGTATGTATGCGTTCTTTGATCATCCGAAAAATCGTTCAAAATGCAACTGCGAATGTTTATGCATTTCTATATACATGTACCTACATGTATATATATTATATATTATATATAAAGTATATTTCTATTACTCTCCCTTTTTATGATCTTTTTCAATTGTGAATGTACATGAAGATTGTGTTTAGTGTAGATGTGAATCAAAATAACAAAATAGCGTTATGTGGTCAAAAGTAATGGAAAATGGAGCAACATCTTGTTATTATCAGTAATTGAGTTAGTCTAATGTGAGAATTCAAAAGACACTCGGCAACCCTTACTTTTGTTCTTAAACTTATTGAGTCGAGTTAGATTAAACCCGATTACGCACCATGATTTCAGGGAAGAAATACATATCTGAAAGTCGTTATTGCATAATTTTCATGTTTTATTATTTAAAGCGCAATTATCTGTATATAAATGTACGATTAATGGTGTTATAATCATGATTCGTAAAAATGATTCGGTACTAATTTCAGGATGTACTAACTTCAGCATTTAAGACGCAGTAAACTAGTCTGATGTTGTTATTTTCAAATATAAAACCATGAATATTTTGTGAAAATAAATATATAATTGCTCTTGTAAGGTAATAACTAGCGTAATAAATCGTCTTTTGATCCTTTAATTGATGTTTACAAAGTTTACCAACGAAATAAAAACTCGGTGTTTAAACTAACCACTAGGGGACGCTTCTGTCGACATGCGCTACTATATCATGTCAATTCTTTGTAAACAAAATAATGGTTAACATTTTGTATATCATTTTGACAAAACTTGCATGAGATGTTCCTTGCATGGTGCCCTTTTTACATGTGTTCGACGTTGCGAAACCCCATCCGTTATGGTTGCCCTAGCTTCGGATTGGCTGAGACATTTTCGGCTTATTGTCAAGAACTACTGATCAGATTTTCATGAAACATCATCTAGATGTTTCTTGAATGATCCCCTTTCAAATTTATGTCCGACATTTCCGAACCACGTTTAATATGACAGTTCTGGCATCCGATTGGCTGATACGTTTTCGACTTCTTGTCAAGAAACGTTGATCAGATTTTGACTTATGGTTTTGATGCTTATTTACACACTTATCTTAGTGAAGTGTTACAAACTAAAGTATGGTCAACAACTCCTGACTTGCAAACTGTATATATACCATAACGCGTAAACGTGTTTGACTTGGATTACTCATGTGGCCGTTAAGGCCCGATGGGCCTCTTGCATAAGAATATATTGGTTTGACACATGTACGCCTGACTTCCTATATTTTCTATCGATGGTTATGGTATAGGGAACTTAATCTTTTTAATAAAGATAATTTACCATATGATAATTGGTGATTGTTTTCGCTCACCTTTATCAAAGACACAAAGAATTATCAGTTATTTTTTTTTCTGACATGTATTTACAAAATAACTACTACTACTACAACTACTACTACTACTACTACTACTACTACTACTACTACTACAAATCAACATTTAGTATTATTATTGATTAAATAAGTTAAACATTTAAATGAATTTTTGTAATACGTCTTGAACTCAAATCTGTTCTATCTTTCATCGATAATGTAATTGTGAATTTAATTGAATTAATTTTTATTTTATTTTATCGTTTCGTTTTGTTTTAAAGAAGTGAAAAAACTAATTTAAAAAAAAAACAGTTTGACACATTTCAGAACTTATCTATTTGATGTTTAACACGGAACAATTCCAAAGTTGTAAGAATATTTCGAATTTCCGTACAGCATACGCACTCGACTAGAGATGGCATACTTATACAATTTCCCGCAAAAGTGCATAATGCGTTAAAGGAACATGTATACAGCAACAACCGACCAGTCTTACAAGCATGCATTGTAGTCAGACAATTAGTAAAAGTTGTTTAATATCATATATCAATTTTTTGTATTCACGTTTATGTTGATAAAAAAGCTGCAAATAATTGTAGAAACGCAATACACATAAAAGTAACATGATCTACACGGTTACATAATTTGTGCAGATATGAAGATATATATCTAAATAGTTAATATCTCCTTTTTTCTTTAGGTGACTCTTATGGTGACTCTTTTTTCTTATGGTGACTCTTGACTCTTGCTCCTTTGTAAATAGTGGAATAGGTTATCAAACACCGGAATGACACGGAGACATTACGACGGGTGACACATATGTAGCAGGAAACGCTTGCCATATCACGAGCACCTGGTTTCGCTTTTAGTTTTTAAAAGAAGTTCCATTTTTAATTAATAAATGTGTATTTGGTTTATTTTTCTGTGTACGTCCAACGTTTTCTTATCGTTTGCCAATGTCTATGGATTTACGGCCTTACAATGTCGTCTTGGTTTCTCAATTTACTATCTTAGTAGTTAATACGAAAAACCAAGACGATATTCAAAAGACGTAAGTTCATGGATATAGGCAAACAAAGTGAAAACGTGAAAACTTATGACGCACACAGAAAACCCCCAAAAATAAACATGTTTAAACTAGAAAAGGAAATAATTTTAACTTCTATTAAAAAACTAGTAGTGAAACCGGGTACTCATGTAATGGTAAGCGTTTATGGCGACACATGTGTCACCTGCCAGTGTGCAACGCATTTTGGTCAATAAATTATAATTTTTTAAACAACCTTTTTTTGTACACCTACCTTAATACAATGTATAACAGAACTCTGTCGAAAAAACAAAGTCGATGACCCCTCATTTGTATTTATACTTATTAACGTCTACTGGTATTGAGTAACATTTGTTAAAATTTTCATTTAATGACACTTTACTTTTAAATGACTGCTGACCTTTAAACCTTCTTACATAAAAACGCTTGTGATCATCTGGTAGTGACAAATGCTCTTCTTAAACGTCGATTTACATGAAGCCGACGATATCTAATCCGAGTCTAAAAATAAAATACCTCTAATTCAAATCATTGAAACGTTATAATGTTATTGTTTGCCAATGTTATCTTTGAACAGCAATGGTGGAACCCATTATATAACAAGTTGCTACATGAAAACGAGCTTTACCTAGTAAAAACAATTCACAAAAGTGAATGTGTTCACCTACAAATTATTATTATGCATGCATCTTTATATTTAACCAGCATTTGTATTACGAACTTGTCTTTAAGACCTAATATTGTTTGGTAAACTCCATTTACACAATAGTTTCTGCGTTTTGAATGTATTACTATAGTATAGTGCTTTTTCTGACCTTAATTCCTAGCTGCAAGTTTCAGTTTTTGCTTTCCGTATATTGAAATGATGATTAAATTTTATGTTTTATTTTGTAGCATTGGTAGTCTTATAGTGGTTATTGTGGTGGAACATGATATCGGCCAGTTAATTTTCGTTATTATTCACAAAATTAACACAGGTGTCATCAAGATTGTCATTGATGGACAAGTTGCAACTGTAAATGAAAACATTATTTCAGACATAACTGGAAATGGTAAATTGCTTTCAGTTGTCGTTTTCTCGATATTTTCGAGGTTAGATTAGGAAATACTAAATGCTAACAGTTGTTACTGATCAAATTATCAATTGGAAGAGAAACAGAAGTGAACAAAACTTAAAAACAAGTGGTAGTAGGAAAATTTTCTTCAACTACACCTGCATTTGTTTTTATTTTCTATACATCCGTTGTATGACGGAACATATTTATTTCTTTGTCGTTGTCCGTTCGTTTTTTTGCTTGTTTGGGCTAAAACGTGATCAATTCGTCACATACCATTACAATATTAGTATATACAAATATATTACTGAAGATTGCGATGTGTCGCGTACTATTTTCGGGTCACATTGACCTTTTCTTACAGAGTAATGCTCTTTCTTAATTTTCGTTAGCTTTTGCTTATCCGGGCTATAAAGTGGTCAGTTTTTCACTTTATTAAAGTTACAATAGATTACATACATGTACAATTAAACATGGCAGTGTTCGCGTACTATTTTTAGATAAAATGCAATTTAAGTCAATTTCCTAATATTCTTTGTCCGGGCATTACTTCAAATGGTGTTTGACGTTGGGTTATCAAACCTTGCATACAATTACAACTTTATATTTCGATTTGTCGCGTAGTATTTTCGAGGTACATACATGGAACTATTTTGCAAGAGTTATGGCCCTTTGTTAATTTTCTTTGTTCGGAAAATCACTCCTGTGGTGTTTAGTTTTGATCTACACAATCTTGCCTACATGTACAACTTCGGGTGTTAGAGTTTTGTATATTTTTTTAGGATACACGCCCCCTTAATGGATGAGTTATGGCTTTTTTCAATTTTCTGTCCGCCAACTTATGATTGCCTGTGCATTTACATTGTATTTCTGTACATAGAATCACAATGCTTTATTTTTAAAAACAGAAAAAAACAATTGTATATGGTGGCGTGTTGCATACTAAACTACTTAATACAGGTCACACTGACAGTTACTTGCAGAGACGTTGGCCTTTTTTTATTATTATTTTGTTATCCAAACGATAACTCATATGGTTTTTGTCTAGCCGCGCAGAGGAACGAAGGCGAGTATATGGTTTTACTGTGATGGCGTAAAACGTTTAATCCCCTCCCCTATTTTGACTTCTTTTAGTGGATTTTGATAATTGGACATTACTTCTTACCCAGGTTGACTTAACATTTGATACAGGACTTAGTTAAAAATGTTGTTTAACATATAAAACGAATTTTAAGCTCAATCAATTGACTGAAAGTTTGTTTTTTATAAATATTTTTTGGACTTAGTTTTTTTTCATCAAATGTCAAGTTTGCACTACGGCAACCAATTTGGTGTATAGTTAGGTACTTTGGTGAAAACACATTGCAACAATTTTTGACTTGCGGCTTTAAAACGTTATGTACAATGTATAAGGGGCAATCAGAAAATTATGCAAATAGGCAAAGTAAAACAACAACAAGACACGGAATTCAATAATTACTTAATTAAATCCTTCAAAGAATTCACCCTGAACATAGTCACACTTGTGTAATCGTGAAACCCACGCCTTGAATGTCGTAGAGTAGTCTGTCCTTGGTATACTGTTAAGACACTGACATACAGCACTGCCAGCGGCACTTCGAGATTCATACGGACGTCTGAACAACATTTTGTTCAATTTTGGAAAAAGAAAAATGTCACAAGGACTCGGGTCCGAAAAGTACGGTGGTCGGGAGAGTTGACTGATACTCTCTCGCTTCAACAAATCCTGAACAGTTTTACTGTTGTGGGCAGGTGTGTTGTCATGCAGCAGACAAACATTTTTTATACCTGTCGTTGGTCGTTTCTTACAATAATAATTATTAATCTTTTTAAGTACAGCGTATCTGTAGAATTGCCCTGTCACACTCCAACGATTTGGAGTTAGAACTTGTACAGTGGGACCACTTGTATTATAGAAGCTTGCATTAAGATCCTTTTTCGCGCTTTGACACCTTTTGGGTATGATAGGTCTCGTACCATTTCTATTGATTCACATGTTATTATCAATCTTTCGTTGGGGTTCAAAGTAATGTAACCATGTTTCGTCACCTGTTCTGTTACGATTTCTGAAAACTTTTGTTGCAGTTTTTATATTTTAAGGAAGACTTTGAAGTCTTACGCGAGTGTCTTTTTGTTTCTTTGTCAATAAACGAGGGACCCATCGCGTACATACCATACGAAGCTCTTTATGTTTGGTAACACCTTCATGAACTGTCCCCGATGAAATGACAGCAGTATATTTCAGAGTATATATGCCATCTTTATCAACCAGATTTTTAACATTAAACTTTTGTTAATACTGTTACCCTTAAAGTATTATTATGCTAGCTATACTATGCATACACATATGTCCATGTATCTCGAATCAGTCATACATTTATAATTAAGGCTAGTGAAAAGTCGCTTTCAAAAATAAGGTTAAAATGTTCATTTTCAAATGGTAGGTGTTCATCATGCTCTAGATAGAAGAAGTTCATGATGTTATAACTTTGTTCAATATTTATTTTTTTAGTTAATACAGTTCATTTAAACACTCTTTGTTGGTGTTGTTACAGTGTTCGTGTAGTTAAACGTACAGAAAAGTGCTATGCTAGGTAACGTCGGGCAAAGGCTTATGAGATTTCAATCTGGGCAACTTCAATTTCCTTTCGGTTTGCCTATGTCAATAGACTTATCTTAAGATATATTGTACATATACTTTGTCAAGCGTCTTCAATATTCGAACTTACAATTTATTTCATTCGCTACATTTGATATTTCTTATTGGTGTAGTGGCTTTTTCATAAAAGCGCTACATTATGGGATTTTTTTCTTTTGTTTTCTTTTTTCAATTTTTTACGAACTTACCCGTATATGATTTGAAATTGACCATTGATGCTGTGGTAACTTGAAATGGTTAACAAAGCCCTAAAGTGCATTTATTAAATGTTCAAATGTATGCCTATACTTATGACGTATTGTTTCATGTGGAAAGGTTGAGGCCTCATTAACAGTTTTAATCACATTGCATATTTGCTGGAGGAGCGTTCTGTGTGTGTTTGTGTCATTGAAAAATCATGGGTTGTATACCGTAACGAGGTTTTAATACCTATATCTTATTTGTGTGTTGAATTAGATGATGAGAAGTAGTTTTAGTTTGGTTCTGGCCATTTAACATATGCTTGAAGCGAAAACACTTACAAAAACGCAACAAAACATAGGGAAAATATAATCAATGAAAAAAAAATCATTAAAATATTGAGCTGTCAATTACAAATAGTGATACATGTGATATTGTTGAATGTGATATCTTTCATATTGTGATATTCTTAGAATAAATTCAAATTATTTTATCAAAAAGGGCTTTAATTTCAATTCACAAGATTTCTGAGGAATGTTGTGCAACTTTCTTGTATTCAAATACTGTTTGTACTTTGTATAATTTTATTTTTTTTTCTAGATCTGGCAATATTTATTTTTGGAATTAATGAGTGTGTCATTGTCATTGATGGGGTAGCATGTATATGTGTTCTTGTTAATGGAAATCCAACCTGCAGGTAAACTAACGTTTTCAAACATACCTTTTATATCTAATTAAACTGTCATTATATTGTGCGTGTTCTAAGTAAAATAACAACAAAGTTAATCTGCCAATTTTTCTATATATATATATATTTGATCAACAGATGCAAAAAATACAACACAATTACTTGTTACTAAATATCCTGGTTTGTTGACTGATCTTAAAGAGTTCAGCCGTTGGTGTCTGTTTGATGTATGCACACACAAATGGTTTTCACACCTTTGTACAGAGAAAAGTCTTTTTAACAGGTTTACTACATTACAGTAGATGAACCATTAAATTTAATTGCAACTTGTTATTAATTTTGTTATCGGGTTTTGGTACGGAAATTTCTACATTATTATTTCATGCTGTACCCAACCTTCTATCTTCTGTCGGACTCAGTGTCAATTTTCTTTACGGGCCAGTTATGTACCGTTTGCAGTACTCTTGCTTTATATCCAAATGGTGTCATTATTTTTTTAAACTCTGCAGTTACGGCCTCTGATTGACTGATTGACATTTTCAATTTCTACTCAGGATGACTGATCTATTTCATGAAACTCTTGTTAGATTTTTGTTGCACAAAACTAAGCATTTATGTTAAGAATATGTGTGTATCCACCTATTTAAGGATGTACATTGTACGATGTATGCACGGTGCGATACGACATTTGTTTTTTAAGTTTAACATTGAATTTCATTGTAATCTTCATTTACCCTAGTTGCAGTGTACTTTTTCTGTATAAATCTATCGTTCTTTATATAAGTGAATATAAAGGTCAATGACACTCTTGTTATTTAAATATTCCTTACATGGTAAAATTGGAATTTTTGATTACTTTTATATATCATTGACAAAGTGTTCACCATGGTAAAAATGTTTATTTTTGAATTTAATTTTGATAAAAAAAAATTCTTATTTTAACAGCCAAAGCAGTAGTTGTAAGTATATTTTATAACAATTAAGAAATTTACATTTAACTATTATTCCGAACGATTGAACTATAAGTTGTAAATTATAGAAGAGGGAGAGCAGAATAAATTGCCTGCAGACGAAATAATTACATTGCAATTGCAATGCTGAATATAGCTAACATGAATGTCTGCCCTTAACACATACATTATTTACACCTTTCTAAATTGTATTGTGTATATTATGTTTTACGGTCTACAACCGTAGTTAACTAAGATATTCTTTCTGTAAGAATTATTTCGATAAAATCATAAAGGGAAATATAGCTAAACATACTTTTACACAATACTTTTCCAGGAACTCTTTGTAAATGGAATGTATCGCATCCGTCTGCTACATTTTTGTAACAAACAAAGAACCATTTCGATTTCAAAAATAAGAGAAAAAATAACTCCAATGGCGCTGTGAAAATTGAAGTCGCACGACGCGCTTTTCTAATCACATGTTCGCTCTCACTAGGTGTTTAAAACATTATCACGAAAAACAAAGACAGTTATCATAGTAAATAAAATACAAATGTCAATCTCTTCAGAGAAAAACAAAAGTTTCATACGTGTATACATTTGTAACTATCAATTAAGAATTTACAGGAGTGTTTAAACTATAAATTTGTAACGTCGAGCAAAAAAAGTAAAGTACGATGATATAACATATTAAGTTAATGGCTAGATGTGCATTGCCCTCTTGGGGGCCGCGGTGGCCTAGTGATTAAAGTCGCCGACTTGTTATCATAAGAGCCTTTCACGTTCTAGTTCGATTCCCGTCCGGGGCGTGCTAGTGTGAGAAATTTGCCAGTGACTTGCCGTAGGTCGGTGGTTTACTCCG